>UZAN01039405.1:9544-21567 GCA_900618425.1 Echinostoma caproni | reverse complement strand
CAGCCAGATAGAAGCATTTCGCAAGATGCGCGGGAAGCATGACTAGTCACAATCCAAGACACCCATCCCCGACCATCCTGATACCTTTTAGAGGACAAATGGATGAAGAAGTTTCATTTGGAATTGTTCTCCGAGGCACCTGTTCACCAATAAACCGTGTGTATCATTCTCGAGAACATTGGTTTCCGGTATGATGATAAATAGTAGCTCCTTTTGGAGTAAACTATTGTGCAATAATCTGATTGGTTTTGTTGTCCCAGGCCGATTAGCGTTTCACGCGTAAGCTAGATCTCAAATGGTACGTGCAATCAGTAGTTGCCTTTGTTCCAAATTTAAATATCTTGAATTATTAAAAGGATTTATATATACTGCATTGTGTGCCAGAATTTTCTTGAATTGAATGAGCCCTATTTCTACTAGGTGGTCACTGATGTAATTGAGGAGACAACCTTATTGCCTCCATGACTCACTTTTCTTGCCGGGCGTAGCGTAGTGTAGTATCGTGTAGTGTAGAGTAACCAATATTTGGAATTGATTATTCTCAATGAGCGATTTGTAATGCAAGATTGGGGTTAAGAACACATGGAAATTATTCAGGTTCGTTTATATTGCAGTAAACGTTGAACGTGACGGAACAACTACTTCACTGGGGCAAATGGGATGCATCCGGAAGCGTGTGCATGCGCATAAGCAAGCAGATTCACTGTCACCTTTTCCCGGTCAACCGAGACCGCTTGCAGTTATAACTCTTGAAAAATAAAATGGCTAAAAATTCGAAAAACAAGTAAATTATTCGGTTGTCATCAGTAATTTGATTTATACCAAGTCGGACAACGCACCCCGTGTGTTTATTGGGAATGTTATATTCAAGCAAGATTTATGCCCATTCATTAATGCTGCCTCACACTGAATGCCAACTGTGGTCGTTCAAGCCACACAAACCAGTTGACGAAATTAGTGATGCAGGTTTTTCAAGTACAGTTGTTTGGAATTAGAACAAAACGCTTGAAACGTTCCCCTAAAGGGATTGCATAAAGTATCCTATTTGTTCCAGCGGGAGCACAATATGGCCTTCATTGACGGGGAACATTCGGGAGTAGCTAACATCACCCTCGTCTAACCCTCCACCCCCCCCTCCACCCCGCACCCCGTCCCCGTATTCTGTAAACGAATCTAGTCAGGTTGGAACAATGAGCCTACATAGTTTGAATTGTGTTTCCTCGTATTCCCCCAAACAGTAGCAATCCGATATACGATTTGTTGCAGCTAAACGTCAGAACGCATTTAGCGGTGATAAATAAACTAAATGTTTCACGACGGTACTGGAATCCGCAAAAACTTCTGTCAAAAGAGGAAATTGCGTGCTGTTGAATTAGTAACATAAAACAGAAGTGATACACCCGAGGGGAATTTGGTGTGGGGAGTTCCAAGTCTGTGTCTATGTGAAGCAGTGATAATAATTGACTTGGTGAAATCGAGGTCA
Organism: Echinostoma caproni; assembly: GCA_900618425.1. Lineage (NCBI taxonomy): Eukaryota > Metazoa > Platyhelminthes > Trematoda > Plagiorchiida > Echinostomatidae > Echinostoma > Echinostoma caproni. The sequence continues at coordinate 20,084 of UZAN01039405.1, read as the reverse complement.
ATGTAAGGCGAATGGCAGAATACGTTACTTGTGGGGACGTTCGATAAAATGAAATTTGTTCAATACTTCTTTGGAGCAGGTAAAACGCAAACATGTGTTGGTCGACTGCCGCCACTCATACACAGCTTCGGGTTGGTTCAATCAGAGGAAACTGAGGTTCGGTTTCATAAGGTTTATCGAAACGTCAGTGGCAAAGTTGTGGCTTATAATGACGTGAATCTGTCACCTAGATTCAATATATTATTCATTCATCAACCACTATTATGAATAGTTATCACTATTGAGTTATTGCATACTTGTTCGAATCATCCTTGATGAATAACTGCCAATTACTTGAGAATTCGTACCGAGGCATCCACCCAACGGGCAATATGTCGGGCCCAATCGTAGATCAAACTGTGGTGGTATTTTTTTAGTGCAGTTTTTGCATAGCATGGCCAATATTTTGTCAGAAAACCCAGTTAGCGAGAAACATACGAATCAGTGAACCGAAGCGGTTTGCTTGTAATCAGTCGGAGTTGCTTCACCAAGCAAGCATTCAGCACATCCATAAAAAGTCGGTTTGATTCATAATCCATAAATCGATTAAAATTCTTACCAGTTACGTGTGTCCCCGGATGAGTGTGCTACTATCCGTTTCATGCGGACTCGGGTGAAATTCGACGATAATCAGCGGCCTTTGACATGAAGAACATTCATCTGTGACAAATGAAGAAATGGACAACAATGACATTGTCCTCGTGCAGTTAACATTGACGAATTCATGCGCATCCTTCGGTGATTCAGAGTCATTGTGAACACGAAACTTTTGACAAAGCTATGCCGAATATACAATATGAAGCGGCTCAAAATACTTTGAAGTACGTCTCAGCTTTAGTTGCCTATTTTGGACACTGAGATGAACGAAATGGGGATCAGTGTTAAGTAAGAAGCATGCAGAGAGATATTGGTACACAATTAGTTGAGGGGCGCCGCGCTGATTCACAAATCAACCTGGATAAGATGGATGTTCGTGCTTCAGGATTGAAATCGACGAGCAGAGATATTCATCAGATTCCATTTTTGTTGTTCTCTGAGGCGAAGGCTTATCGGTGATCCGATATTTTAACTTCAGGATAATAAAACAGCAAACCTTAGGTTTAGTTCAGTTCCTTACCGATTGTAAAGATGATGAGATATAACTTGGAGTAGCTCAGCAGTCAAGGTTTCTTCTTCCAACCTAAAGTTTCACATTCATAATTCCGGGATTTGTTTGGCTGTCGCAGGGTTTGAATCTCAGATCGTTTCCAGTTGCGAACAACTGACCAGAATTTAACCACTTGACCAGCACCAACACATTATTTTGAGTGAATTGTGCTAGCTAATAACAGTATACAAATCGTGGTCACCCATAACAGGTTGCTATTTTCTCGTTTGCACTAATCCAAAAAGGAAAAACGAATGCGCTGAGCATACCAGGTGTTATCAAAAGCCGTTATGGAGTATTTCAAGCATAGCACAACGCAATAATGACAATGTATAAACACAATTCAATGAGAGTTGAAAAATCTGACAATATATTTCCCTTCTCTTTATAATAGGTATCGAATTTAAACAGTGTTCAGAATTTTTATCCGTTAAGGAAATGATCCAACTTCATCCACATCAAAGTTCGAAACCAGCATATATTGATTTTGAGATTTCTGATGCTTTATCTTGAGTATTATTAGGGTATTCATAGTCCCATAAACGCATACGAGAATTATATAAATAACAGAAAGCGGTGTGCTGATGATTGCAAGTAGTGTTCTGATTTCCGATTGGTAGAGGCACTACATAATGGACAACGTAATAAAACCCATGGAACTATCCATTCAGTCCAAAGTTCTGTTTTTCGTTGAAAAAGTGTAAACTAAAAATGAGCTCGGTCTGAGCAAAAAGGACGGAGTTCGTTCTCCTTTTATGTCAGTTTCCTTGCATCCGTATGAAATCCTCTTTAAATTACGCTGTCTAATAGAGTAAATGACAATAACGACAGGCGAAAAAAGTCATCTCCCCAACGGGGACATAGATCCGCCATACCTGATGTAAATCTTAAATATTTTTTCACCTTATGAGCAAGTCTGATGTTCAGTCAAACTGGTCCCCTATAGCAAACGGATTTTACATTCGAGCATTTTTCAATGAGAAGCAGAAAGACACGAATAATGGTATCCGGAAAACGGCTCTGCAAGATTTCCGAACGGTTGATAACATACTGGTTTGGCGGTAAAAGACAACGGACAACGCTGTGTGGAGCAGATTGACCAAGAACTTATGTGGTGGGTGGCCAACGGAGAGAGAGAGAGAGATACAGGGGATGAAAGGCAATGAGATGTACAATCCTTTATTTGTGTGCGCTTGAAAAGATTTGTGTGTGTGCGGGGAATTTTCTGGTCAAACGTTAGCTCATCTTTATCCGATACCTTAGTCGCACAACGGACGAACATAGCGGGAAAAGGACAGTGAAAGGCACGAAACAACGGAAGTGTTATCTACTGAGACTGGCTGGCACGCAATCTGTCGATGCATGTCGTCTGGCCAACACGATCTGGTGTTGTTGTCGACGTTGTTTTCGCTCTTGTTCTATCCGGTTTGTACGGATTTGTCCACGTACTCAACAACCCTGTCTGGAGAAGCAAGTAATCCCCGCACACACACACACACGCACCGACTGACAACCGGACGCGCCCACAGAAGAACAGGAGCGTGTCAACCCCCGAATCGCGAGGACAATGATCGAAGCATCGTGCTTTATTTGGTCCCGATTGACCGGGAGTAAAAATGAGCTAGTTGCCGTTCACGAGACCACATCGTGCAAAATTACGAACATTTAAATTCTGTTTATGTGCTGTGAGTGTCCAGACAAATATCCGATTTAATTGGCAGAAACTTGAACTATTTATGTGTAAGCGAAATTGCCTCGAATTATGCTGTTTAACCAAGAAAAATATCTGAATTTCGCATTAGTCACAAGTACACAAATCACGTGGATTTTCCGGTCTGTCAATCAAGCCCCTTTGGGACGTTAGATAATTCTGACCGGTACACAGGTATGTCACTGCGCATCGTTAGATAAGGGGCTGAAATGTTGAATCCATTATCACAAACGAGAAGCTCAAGTAATATCGCGATTATATGAAGATACAGCGAATTCAGAGTAGAACAGGTACTGCGACCGGACGGTTTCCTGCTGCCAAGTAGCTGTATACTGACAAACGTTTTATCATAAACACTCGGATGTTGCGGTCGATGATTCCAGTAGTTAGCATTATTATTATTACTTCGGGTGATGATGATGTCCTACCCAATGCAATAAAAATATGTCACATAGCAGTAAGTGACACAAGCAGAATACATTTTCACTCGAAATTACCTACAAACGGTAACGTTGGAATTGAATCAAGGGGCGTAAATGTTTCTCAAATATATAAGCTTTTGTGCACCAAAATATAAGACCCCATCCTTCGCAAATCTTGAAATAATGAAATGCACGTGAAGAATGAGTGCTTCCGCGGTTTGCATTTGGTACTCTTCAAGCAACTATGGGGAACAGAGCAGCAACCTAGCTTTCATCCGGCTCAATGCTAAGCTCATGAAACTGGTGTCTAATGCGATTCGTCGCCCGGAACTTTGATAACCAGTGTTCACGAGTAAACAGTAAACCTTCATCACCACGGGAATTTGGCTATCTGTTGTTCATCATTCAAACGTATATATAAGAACAAAATCAAACTCCGAATGCATGCTTCTAATTTATCATATTATTTGGGTCACAAAGTTCTCCAAATATGAAGTGTGCCTTTGTGCTGAAGAAATTTCACGATACTATTGATTTATCTGCCATCCCTCTGATACTTGCTCAACCATTCCTTGTCATTTGGACGACGTGAGTGTCAAGTACGTTGTGGACCGTAATAATCGTCGGTGTTCAAGTGGCTAAGGTCATCAAATTAGAGACCTGCAGTTCCGGGGTTAACATCCTACCACCGCCGCAGAACTTCCCGATTATCTACTCACCTAAGCAGGCGTGGTATGGCCACGGCCCCCTTCCGGAAAGTTGACTACATATCTGTATACCTAATCAATAAATAAGAAAGCAAAAACAATCATTCAATAATTTAATTTTTATGGTAGTAAGTTTTAACAAAACATTCAAAATCAGGACCCTATCCGATATCTTGATGTTGATGATTTAGGTAATTACAGATAACAAGTTATGCTGTGTTATTGGGTAGGGGGCGTGAAGGCAAAAAGAATAAATTCAAACTGGGCTTTATATGGTCTACGTTAGGTAATCTGCTTCAATGATTTGTTAATACTGCATTTCCGATTTTGTCCTGTCCATTCATTCGATTATTATCAGCAATAGCCGCAGTAGAAGGAACAGCCTCGAAAAAGGCAGTGTTGGAAATTTTCCTATTTTAAGCAACTTCGAATCTTCGTTTGAGATTTACTCACAGATCATGGTTCATTGAACTGTCACAGTTTCATTTCTGACTACTTTTCTGAGTCTGATTCAACACCACTGGGTAAAGAATAGTCGAATGCGATGGAAAGAAAGGTCATGCGTGCCATTCTTAGAGAGTGCCCGTTGTTTGGGGACTTGGAATACTGAATCCTTGTGGTAATGAGCAAGATGATGAATTAGGTGTCTACCATAAAAGATCAACCGAAACCAGAATCCCACCAGTAAAACCACAAAATTATAGAGTTAAAACCATTTTTTGTAACCCATTTCAGTAGTGTAGAACGATCGTCCACTTATTTTTTGTGATACCTATCAATTACCCCAATTTGACATAGCGAAAACTGTACCAGATACCGGGAGGTCATTTTGTGAAGAAATTTTGACCTGGGAAATGAGTTCCAATTGAAGTTAAATTTACTAAGTGTAGACAAACTTTGGATTTGGCGACTTAATGAAGCGAAGAATGTCCTTGCGAACTTTACACTGACTTGTTCAGTTTGCCATTAATAATAAGATTGAGAATGGTTGAATACTATTTCGGTAAATAGTAGTGAGAGTTCACAATTGAATGCGTAACAACTCACCTGTTCAGCTTTAGTTTTGTTCATTCAGAGAATTTCAGTGGAACATTTAGGGCATGTTTTCTATTGAATTGGTGTAGACTTTTGTTTAGACAGACTGTGGTGCCCAAATAACTGAGGCCAAGGCATTTTTAACCAAGTAGTTTTCTGTCAACACAACACGTATTATTGGGGAGTGAAATGGAAGGGCACAAGAGTATGATAATCGGACGATTGTGGTTCATCGGAAAGGTAAATCACGAACTAAAGTTGACCAGGACATTCACCACTACTACATTTTATGGTTTCTTTTGTGTTCCTTTCCGGTCGGCAGCGCGGAAGTGGAACCCGAACGCCAGGGGGTATCAGGATGCATCCGCGTGCTCGTGCGGTAATTCCACTCCCTCCCTCACTTTTTTTACGTATTTACTGACAACCAGAACTGTACGGAACATAGTCCTATTTTTTGGCTTTTTATGCATTCATTCATTCACGTTATACAGTTTCAATGGCGCATATGATTGACGCAAACCAAAACCCCTGGAACGAGACCTAAACATCGACCGTGAAAATACTGAACAGACTTTGCTCGCTCTCTCTCTGTCTCCCATTTCCGCTAACCTGGCGCCCGAGGAGATACGCCATATACAACCGTCATATTTGAGTCTGTTGTTCACCAGATACGAGGCCGGATGAAATAGGAGACTCGGATATGGAGACGGGTGAATGCGTTGTTCAGGCTTTGCTGACAATCGTCACAGAAGTGCATCAGTGACATTCATGCGGAAGACCGATTGCCAAATGGAAGTAAGTTTGCTATTTCCTTCGCGGTACTCAACCCCGGACCAGTCAGACCACATCCCCTTGTAAAAGAGTTTGCAGGGACTATAGTAGTAGTCTTTCAGGGCTACCCCTGTGTATATTCAAAAGAAACGGTTATTCTGAACCCCCAACAATTATACTGGTAAAAAGATGCAGACCAAAATGATTACCTCTCTTTGTTTGGAAACATCAGTCAGCGACAATTCCAGTGCAGCCTGCATTGTGATAGAAAAACAAGGAAATAGAGATATGCAAATGAGTAGAATCAAAGTATGTTCCGTTTGCGTCAACCTCGAATTTTGATTCCTCACCCCAGACTTCATGTCTTACATAAAATCTGAGAGATATCATGCAGACTTTATTGCCATCAACTTGTAAAATCTTCTGAGCCGGTCCATGATTTGATTAGACAGTTGAACTGCTCAGGATTCGCGGAAATTTCTTGAAGCCTCGGATTCCAATGTCTCTTTGTGCTCAGTTGCAGAATCCACGACTAATTCATTCAGAGTGAATGACAAAACTGATTTTTACCCGTTAGCAAATCTGTTGCGGGAAGCAATTGTTTGAACGAACAAAATGTAGCCACACAATGTGACCACTTAGCACTTTATGATTTGACAACGGAAAACGATCATCAGCAAAATCAGAATGACTACATCACACTCTGAATACTAATCGGTGGGAGAAGGCGTATTGAATAAATTTTGGTAGTTTAGTTCATCCTTGCCGACATCAAGTAACTCAAATGTGCCAACTCCCAAGCACTTCATAATGATCACCCGTAACTGTAAAAATATACAGGTATTGGTTTGGAAGTCTGCTTCTGTCTTAGCGCATAATTTTCCCCGACTCTTGTTCGCTTCACTAACTGCATAACCATGAGGCATCTTCATTGGTCAACTTGCTATTTTTACTATTCGTATAGACGATTTTATTGAGTTGCAGTAGAACTTCGCGTAGGTTCAGGGAAACATTAAACCATTCATGTGTTTTGCTCCTTTATTCAAGAGTGGCACTAGGAAGTGAAGTTGATCACTTATACTGAATGTCGCAGTTGTTCCAATATTATTATACATTTGAAACAATAGCTTTGTATCTGTGCCTTTTGTCGTGTCAGTAGCCAAACTATTCTTGCTGTAATCCTTAATGCAACCATTTTTACATGAAAGTGATGATGTTCCGACTATACAGTGGAGTTCAAATTCAAATTCAAATTTTTAATATAGATAAATCACAAAGTTGATGCTTATTTAATCCCATAGGGTCTGTACACACACTGGATTCGGTTGGTAGTACAATTGAATAGCAAATTCTGATGTTCACTCACGGGTACTGAATAGTTAGAGGGTTCAATGTTTCATCCAGTCGTGACTTCAATGAATCGATGGTTGTTGCGCAAACAACTTGAGGTGGAAGAGAGTTCCAGGTGTTACAAATTCTGAGGCTAAATGAATGACGCCTGCAGTTGAGCCGGCTCTTTTGGAGCAGAAGTTTAAACGGATGTCCTCGCAGGTGACCATTCCTGGATAGCGTCACTAGAGTACTGCACGGGTGGTTAGGTTGATGTATTATTTGATAAACGAGGATCATGTCGCCGTATTCGACGGTATTCAGAGAAGTAGAGGCCGAGAATTCGCAGTCTTTCACTGTAGGTCTTAGATTGTAACCCTTTGACCATTTTGGTTGCTGTACTCTGCGGACGTTCAAGTGCCTTTTGGTCGCGAATCAGCCATGGATTCCAAGCCTGTGTAGCATACTCTGTGTGTGGCCTAATGTGTGTTGACAGTAAACGAGGCAATAGGTCTATTTCGAATGAACCAAAAACACGTTTTAGCAATCCAACGTGTTTTATGGCCTTTGAAGACGCTCTTGCACAATGTGTAACATCGCAGATCCTCATGAACGATAACTCCCAGGTCTTTTTCGTTTGGAGAACGCGGCAATGGCTGAGTTCCAAGTAAGTATGGAAAGCGACCTCTGTGGCGCAGTGATACAAACTTGCATTTTTCAAAGTTGAATTCGATGTCATTATTGATGAACCATCGGTAAGCTGCGTCGAGAGTTTCCTGCAAAGTTTCATAATCTTCAGGATATTTTACCGTCCTCCATGTTTTGGCGTCATCAGCGAACAATAATGTCTTCTTTCCAAGGATATCTGCTAGGACGTTTGTGAATGCTAAGAAAAGGTACGGACCGAGTACGAATCCTTGTGGAACCCTACAAACAGCCTCAATATGTCCCGACAGAGAACCATTAACTCGAATTGATGCGGTACGTTGTCGAAGAAATTCCTCAATCCAGTCCAGTAGCAGTCCTCGGACACCGTAATCAAGGAGCTTTCGTAGCAGTATATGGTGGTTAACCCTGTCAAAAGCTTTGGAGAAGTCTAAGTAGACTACATCTACTGTCTCTCCTGCGTCGACTGATCTTGTCCATTCATCTCGTGTAAGTAGCAGGTTTGTAGTGCACGAGTGTTTCCTTCGAAACCCGTGTTGGGCCGGCGATAGTATGTTATGCTTCTCGAAATAATCCATCAGAGAATCAGCAACAATCGATTTCATTACTTTTGACAGAATAGGAAGATGTGTAACTGGACGGTAGTTCGCAGGATGACTTCTGGAGCCACCTTTGTAAATAGGCGAAATGATGCCGTGTTTCCAGGATTGAGGGATCTTCGTCTTGTCGAACATTCTTTGGTATAAATGGGCAATTATTTCAGATATGTAATTTGCCAAGGACGTCAGGGTCTGTGGCTGAATGTTGTCTTCTCCTGGAGATAAATTCCGGCGCAGCGCCAATAGTTTGTTTTTAACCTTTTCAGGTTTGAACGTGACGGTGGTCAGTTTGGGGTATGGGACACTTGAAAGGTGTGGAAGCTGTAATCCGCCTTTATTACCTGCAGTAAACACTTTGTAGAACTGGAGCTTTAGGAATTCGGCTGCTTCAGTAATAGTGGAAATGCGTCCTGCATGCCTTAGTGCCGGTATTCTATATTTCACTTTTTTGGTAGCATTGATATGCTCATACAGTAGCTTTGGATTGGCAATAAATTTATGTGCCAGAGTTTCTTGAAACCTCCGTTTATCGTCTCGCACTAATGTTACACAAACGTTTCTCAACAAGATATGGTTATCCCAAACGTCGGCGGTCGGCCAGCTTCTGAACTCTCCCCAAGAGAAATTCCTCTGTGACATCCATTTCTTGGCTCGACCACGGATAGGATATATAATCGTGTAGGCAGTGCACCGACAAGCTTGGTTTTTGTGGCGACCTTTATGAATTCTGTTAGTGTTTCAATGAATCTTTTCCAGGACTCTAGTGGATCTAGCTACTCTTCTGGTTGTGTCCATTGTTTGACAGTAGCAAGGTTCAGTAATTCATTGTGGTCAATAACTGTGCGTGTGTTGGTTTTCAGGCATATTTCTATTGAGGCGTGATAAATGTAATCGAAAAGCAGAACTGCATGGTCGCTTCATCCTAATGAAGACGTTATTTCGACCGATTCAACCATAAGCTCCTCGCTTGTCAATACCAAGTCCAATGTTGATGGTTGATGGCCTGTTCCAAATCTGATGGGATTCTTCACGTGATCATACATCGGATGTGAGTCTATAAACTGTGAAAGGGTGATGATAATTCTGGCTTTTTATAAAATTGGGACAATTGAAGTCCCCCATTATGAGAACTTGAGTGCACTTTACTGAGACAGCGTTTCTCATAGTCTGCAAGAGTGCCTCGTTAGCTAAGTCTGAGGATGCAAGAGGGTGGTAGGCTACACCGATCAAACATTTGTTATCTTTGGACAGCCTCATTGTGCACCAAAGTGTGTCGGGGGCTGCATTGGACAGATCGAGTGGCTCCCATTGAAGGTTGCTGTGGAAATATAGCAGCACACCGCCACCTCGTGTAGAACGATCACGCCTCAGCAGCGTCATTCCGGGTAGGTGCGATTCCGAATCGAGAATATCGGCAGTCAACCAAGTTTCGGTAATGGCAACAAGACCCCATTGACCAGTTTGTAAGCGTATACGAACCTCAAGAAGTTTCCTAAGGAAGCCTTGTGCATTTTTTAGAAACAAGCTATGGAGCGTCTGTTTAGAAATCCGCTGGGTTTCGAATAGTTATTTATGCCGGCCACTCTGACGGCCGCTAGCAGTAGCTTTTTGGGGAATCGGTTCTGCTGCTGTGAGCTCCCGAAGAAGTAGAAGGAAGTGGAGTTTGGTTTTCTAACTGCGGACATCGTTTTACCTCACTATTCAACAGTGGTCTGAGGCGTAATTCTGGTGGTCCTCTTCTTCTGTTTTAATGCCATGCCTGCAAGACTGATGTGACCATTTCCGGGGTACTCAGGGTTACTTTCATAATCCTCGGGCCGTTTCCACGGTGGTTTGCTGAACACGGAAGTCGACTGACTGAGGTAGTGAAAATATTATGGCATCCAATCAACTCTTGAATAAACCTTCACTCTTTACAATCATTTTGCTGACATGTGGATTCGTCTTGATCGTTTAATTTCGGGACTCTGTGAATCAATACAACTAGTTTATTTTCCGACGCGCGTGCATCTACTGGGTGCGTTCGATGGCGCACACGTTCGGTCCACGGTCGATCAAGAAGTATTCTTATACGACTCGAAACTTTGCCCAGAAGGTAACTAGAAAGAAGAACG
>UZAN01039404.1:169374-191673 GCA_900618425.1 Echinostoma caproni | reverse complement strand
GGCGGGGTGGGTGGGCTTAACATCTCTCCTGATAGTTGTCTTGCGTAAGCTGGCCCACATAGGTGAAGATGGACACAGGTGACCCTAGAGCTGGTGTAATGTCGGTGAATTTTGTCCAACTGTCAAACCAATCTTCCTATTCAAGTTGCATTGGTGAGAACATTTACTCACCAAAAGCTCTGCTAAGATGCCAACGACTGAAAACTCAATTTTTCAGTTGAAATGTTACAAAAGTAAAGAATCGTGCTGGAGATGAAGGAAAGGTTTTTAATGAACGAAGTCCAATTTGGCTTTGTTCATCTCAGAGTTTTTGTTTTAGGAATGGATTTTGTGGCCATCACTGAAAGAACAAATTTTCCAGATTTGATTCCATCCATCAGTTTTGACCACGTAATTGTTCCCACATAGTTCACATTAGTATTAGATAGAGAGTCTAACTATCCAGACACTCGGAAACGACTAGACATAGCCAGTCTTTCTGATTCGTTTTTAGTAAAATTAGTTGCATTTCTCAACAATGAGATATTGAGCATTTGGACAAATATTCTTCGTCTTATAAAGCATCAAATAAAATGAAACACTGAGCACGAGATCCTGTAGTTCATGAGTATTCGGGTTAGAAATGATTTTCCAAATATGTAGAAAATGAATAGATCAGTTAGTTAAAATTCAACTCACTATAACCACACCAATCCGCAGATATGTGTCGTGCATGCCCCGAAATCGATTTGGAAATAATCCGGAACCGTGGGACTCATGCGCGATGGTCTCACCATTTGGGGTCAACTTTAATTCGCCCCCGCTGAAGCTTGCGGTCAATAGGAACTCCATGTTGTACTTAAAGTCGTACGTGTGTGTAGCATACAGGTATAGTTTACTGTTCAGTTCGGAAGCAACAATCCGCTGTGGGGAAGTGCAGGGCAGGAAAAGAGACAATAGGTTACTGATCTTTTGATATCCAATTGGAAGGAACATTATCGATGACACAATGTACTTGATTAATTTCACGTTCAAAATCCATCAAGGACACTTGGTTGTGAGATACTGACTGCTAGTGAGCGTTTACACCATGTTTAACTGGTGCGACAAAAAATCCAGTTGCTTGTTCACCTCATTCATGCATTACACTATTCTATCCGCTAATCACGTTAGGAATGATTCCGACAACATCATCATTTGGAACGAGTGATTCATTCGCACAGAGCTTTTAAAAGTCGATTGTTTAATCCGTATGATGTCACTGTTCTCTCGCTGGATCGTTGCTTAAGCGAATGGTGATCTTGGATATAATGGTGAATGTTTGTAGCAGCTCTGGATGCGGAGGTTCATGTTGCAGGATTATCTGATAGTTATTTGGCCTATTACATGTCAGATTGGAACTGCAGTAGATTGGTGAGTGCTCACTGATGCGTGTGTGGAAGAAAGATTAAAATAATTTTGTAATGCTTTTCTAAATTCTTTCTTTTGCACACTGCCAGACATGTAAAATAAAATAATAATAGTCAGAATGTGCTTGAGAAATGTGTACACTTGCTGAAAATACTGTGATATTTGTTTTGTGCATGCCTGTGGTTGAAAATTGATTTCCAAGACTGATGCCACCGAGCTTGCTACGGAATTCCACTTGATCTCATGTGTCTGTTCGTTTGAGTAATTTGCACCGAATGTTTATTGTTTCTTATAGTTGTTATAACTCCAGGTACAGTGCGGATGAATCTCGTTCACCTTGAGGAAACGTGCTAAGCGAATTCCCGGATCGGGGTAGGATTTCCAAAACGACTTCGTCTACTACGGTGAAGTTTAGTCTCAAAGGTATGTCAGCTTTCGAAATAACACATTTTGATTTGAATTCCTATTCACAATTTGATGCCCGTTTGATGTTGGGATACAACTAATTCAACTTGTGAAAGTATATCCTAATAGCTGTCTCGTTAAGCAAAAAAACTAGTATATCCTCAACATACCGTTGATATAGTAGGTTCAAATTCAGTTCCTTTTTCAGTTTGTTTTCTAGTGATGAGAGCAAGATATCGGCAAGGAAGATTAAGTCAAAAGAAGGATGGATCACACTCCTCTTCAACTAGATCCAAAAGTAAAAGACAAAACTGAAAGTTTAGAAAAAATGGTCTATGCTAGATTAAAGCGATTCTGGAAGAAACACATTTGGTAAATTGAGACGTCGGGGTTCACACATCGAAAGAACGTACGGATTGCCGAAAGTGCACAAACCCTGGGATCCCAACACGGCCAATCCTATCGATGGTTAACTCTCCCCAACAAAAACTTGCGCAACGATTGGCGAAGCTGATTTCTCCAATAAGTACGAAATTGACCAAATACAGACTGAACGACACATTTCAATTAAAAGAAGCAATACCATATGTAGATTATCGTAGTTTTGACTCGTACGATATTACTACATTGTTCACAAATGTCCGGGTCGAGGAAGCTGTGAACGAAGCATGTAAACATGCCAGTGAAATAGGTTTCCTAGCATGTGATTTACAAAAAACATACTGGATTTATGATTTCGTGACGTACAGTTTGTTTCCAACGGAAATATCTATAAACGGGTTGATGATGCTACTATGGGTAGCCCTTTTGGGGCCAATTCTTGCTGATATCTTTCTGCCAACATTAGAAAATAAACTGGANCTGAATTCGACCCCACTATATCGACGGTATGTTAATGAGACATTATCATTATTGCTCGCAACGAAACAGCTATTAGGACATTATTTCACAAGTTGAACTCGTTGCATCCCAACATTAGGCTGACATTGGAATATGCATTGAAATCCAAACTTCCATATGTTGTCTTACTATATGATGCTCGGTTTCTTTATTGCAATAAAGTCAAGCTACTCAAAGTGTTGTTTACAATTATAAACACCAATTGGAATTACAAGTACATTTGCTGTCCACTGCGTTGATCGCAAATAGCTCTATAATGAAAAAAGATACATTTAACCACTCTTTTGAACTTTGTGTGATTTTGCTAATTTTTTAACTTTGAACATAGATGCTATTTTGTCACCTAATAAAACGCCAGGTTTTCCTAAGCTTCACCTCCAACAATTAGGTTATCTAACATGTTTACCTCATTCACAACAACTATCGACTACGGTGTTCCTGAGTCAGAAGCAAAGCCATTCCGTGAAGACCAATGTTCCGAAGGGAGCAAATTAAATGTTGTTAATTAGCTTGTGTGTAAATGGTTTTGTACCAACCAGGGCTTGCCAATCTCACAAGTTGAGCAACCAAAAACGGGGTGGACAGTAAGAGCATATTGACTCACGTCGTACATCAGATTGCGTAACCGGACTCCGTAAGTGAACGTTTGATTTGTCTCACATGACAATGATTCCTCGGCCGCGAACGAGGGTTCTTCTTTGACCAAACCGACATAAGCTTTGCTGAGACTGAAGACAATGAATCCAGCAATTGTGAGGCGTTCCTATCCGATGATCAGGTGGGATTGGCGAAGGGAGAAATCGGTGAATCCGTTCGATATTTGAAATAAATATATTTACATATTAGGCGTGCACTTCTTCAAATGTGAACCATTTAGAAAAGAGAGGGCGGGGATAGGTTACTGGTTAGATTGTTTCCTTCATGGATTAGGATTCCCCAGGAATGGGTTTCTTGTCAAGCTGAAAGCTGTAAAGATAACAAAAGTTGATTGAATGTATGTAACTACACCATTAGGTAATGAGCGTTGAATGTGAGGGTCGAAGAAACAGTTTGGTTATTCCATTAATGACCGTTGTAGATTTGCGTAGCGGCGGTCAACCTCGAAATTGAAAAAAAACGATCAGGTTGCCACATATCTCTAGACAGTCTTTACCTATACTTAAACTCCTCATTGAAATCTTCTTAGATATGGTTGCTAATGCATTTTAGTTATATTTTAGAATAATTTCTGACGCCTCGTACGGTCATGCCGAGTAGCACCTCGTGTACACATGATTGGATAGTACGATTGTGGTATTTGATATTACACGATCGTAATTAATGGATGTGAATGCATATAAACATATTTTATTAGAAGCATATGAATGACTAAGATATATATATATATATATCATGTCTGAGTTCAGACTGTAAGCCAAGTAAAACACGGTACAATTATCTTTATAACAAATTGAAAGGTCTGTGATTTTCTAGGGAGCGGGATTTGGCCAGGTTGCCTAGGCCGAAAAGGTGAATTTTCTTGGGGAATTCACAACTGGAGCCTTGGGCTACCCAAAGGATAACCCGGAAATCAGTGAGGCAGTGTGTGAAAGCCGCAATCCATTGAAGTTCGCTATCCAGTTTATCGGATTATACTCACCTTGCGACGGAGATGTGGGTGCATGGATGAAATTTAAACGCTGCAAACACTAAGCACGAGATGTAAAGTATGCCATTGCTTGATCACAAGTTATGGAACATACTGTAGCAGTTTCCACAATCACTACCAGGTGACATATGATTCACGATACGTCCTGAAACAAAAATATCTATGTTCTCTAATATTGCATAATCATATCATTAGAGGTTCTTACAAAAAGGATGAAGAATCAGTAGTCTGATTCAGTTCGCCTCAAAACAATCAAAAAAGTGACTGTCCTTGTTCGATATTGCATAAGAATTCACAAATATCCAGCGCCTTACTGGTATTTCTTTGGTGGATCCACTTAAACTTTTCACGTAGACTTCTTCCTCATATGTGTACAACCCTTTCAACAAACTCAGGGCATAGTCCAATGGAAATTGTCGTATAAGGGCAACATTAGCTCGTCTGTTGTTGCAATTTCCTCTGCCAGATAGGGATTCGGTCAGTACTTTGGTGATTAGATACGGGGCCTGGTCGGAGAACTCCACAATCACCCAGAATTGGTCGATATTGAGCATGCATGTTTCCGAAATCTGTTGTGAGAGCGAAGGAGATAACGAGTGTTCGTCAAAACAAATGATGATTCGATAAAAACGGGTTATCTGTTTCTATCCAACAATTAGAGCAATCTGATATCCCATGTGCACCAATGTAAGATGTCACTTGTGATTAACAGTGGTATTCTTTTTTTTGTCCAAAGGCACCAGGTACTGGATGTATATGTTTTTTGTTTTTATTATTGTTGTTGTTATTTTTCTCGTACATTGTCTGTTGTTTGATGAAGTTCGAAGATAAACAAACTAGCACCTTAATTGTTTAAGAAAGCAATATAATAGACAAACTGGTTTTCATGGCTTCATTTGGAAACCAAACACGAAAAAACAGTTCTAACTGGAGTGAAAATCGATGTGAGAAAATGGAGAATGAAACAGATGAACACCGCTCGTCAAATCCAAGGGTCTGTGAATTTGCATGCGAATCACGAAAACAGTGTATCTGTGACGGAAATGATCGGCTGATGAATGACCAGGCCTTCTCCCAAATTGTTTCTGAGCACAGAAAAAATTAGGGTTCTTATTCCCTATACATCGCGATCGTTGCTGAGTCAGCAACTAATATCTGACCTCTTCTAGTAGCAAATGACCCTCTGGCTGAGCAAACGGTTGCGAGAATGATTCACTCGTAAGAAAAACGCCGTTAGTCTAGTTTATTTGACTTACTTTCACCTTTTCAACCCTATCAGCCCCCCTCCCCCCCCCCGGGTGGAAATTTATCGGTCTAACTCACGAGACCCGGTGCGCAAGCGGAAACAAATTGATGAGAGCAAAATGAAGTCGTGTTCGTTCCTGTACTACTGTTTAAATGTGTTTGTAACATGAATTATTGGGAGAAAATTTTGTACAATTCAGTTCAGCAACTCGATGTATGCATGACTGAAACTCGGGAATAAGGATCCACTTGTTCTCTCTGCTTAAGTGTGAATTCTAAACGAAATTAAAATATTTTCATGAGAGCAAGAAGAAGCATCATGATCACAGGATTTGTTGAATTCAAATATTTCGTGGTAATCTCATCAGCTGTCTACAGACATGCAGATCACATTTGGTTAAAAGACTGACAGGTTTGGAGACAGGTGAAGACACACAGGGAAGAGAAATCAATCAATACGAAGGTCAAAGGTCACTAACCTATCACTGTTTTAACCAAACGTGATCCGAATGTATGTACACAGCTGATGAGATTATCACGAAATAGTTGAATTCAACACACTCTGTGATCATGATGCTTCTGCTTGTTGTCATGAGAATGTTAAAGTGAACTGGTTGCATAAACTAAAATAGACAATGGTTTTTCTTCCGTGTGAGTAAAGTGGGTGTTTAATTGCATACTCTTTATTTACACATAACTTCAAATCACACTTTATGGGTGGGGACTACAAAATTCCGCCGTACTGGATTTCTTGAAATTTCTTTTTAATTCCTTTTTTATTTATTGAATATTCAAATGTATAGTCAACTTTTAAGAAGTGGACTGCGGCCATACAAAGGATGCCTGGAGAGATACAGAAATTAGGAAGACGGGCGGCAGTGGAAAGGCTCGAATCCGGGACATCCGAGTCACAATTTGGTGTTCGAACCACTTTGCCACCAGCGCACACTCCAGTGTCACACATGGATTAAATTATTCGAATCAAACTTCCTTCATCACTGAAGTCTTCTCTCACGGACGCTTGACTCAGCAACGTAATGAGATAATTAATTTAAAGTTCTGTTCAATTGCACTACTAATATCATTATCTATGAAAAGTAACTGAACAAACACTGCATTTGGCATGAATATACACTTGTCAAGTCTCACTCTGCATTTAATTAGTTACTGAAAGAAGTTTGTAGGATAATCAACAACACACAAAAGTTCTTTTTCTGAGATCAGCAATATAGTAGGAATCCCGCGATCAATTGATTGAACGTCTTGCCAGTGTCCTTTTTGCCCAGTTGGGATAAAACTAGGTAGAGGATAATGCTGGATTTTCCCCATCTATCTGTGGCAGACCGAGGAGCTAACTTGAGCAAAAAGAAAGTGTGCATTCCCCAGTCCGTAGTACTTTCCCGTTTCTACGTCCTACCCAACAAATCTTCCTGAGACATTCAATACGTTACAGGTATTGACGTTGCATCGGAAGAATGATGTCTCAGAAAGCATTCTGAGAAGGGCTAAGGCGTTCGGTGTTTTGGCCTCGGGAATGCGTAATTTTTGCAGGAATTTGTGGTTCAGTTTTCCCAATGCCTGGCTTTGTTTCGAAAATTGTGGGCTCAAATTGTGCAAATGTGTATGTACCAAACTCTAGAAGGTTTCCACGGTTGACCTTTTCTTGCTAAACCAGTAGTGGAACAATGGAACAAACTGCACTGACTTAGTTGCAAAGTGAAACTGAGACTGCTTGTCTGGTGGCTTTTACGAAACTTTCTTTCATTTAATGCCGATAGAAAACGATAATTCGGTGCGTTTGAGCACTTCAATAGTTCTGTTTACATAATGATAGTGAGAAACATTCATCAAACATCATGAAAAACGGTTTATATAATATTAATGCATAAATAAAATAATGCTCAGATTTTGTCGGTGGATGCTGTAATAACTGTCCTGATTTGTTCAATATATTGATATAAAAAATGAAATCAAGTGCCCTAAAAGTGAGATAAAGTTTCAGTTTTTACAACCATTAACCATGCACTTTCGTGCGCCGGTTTTGGTTGCTGTCTCTTGGTTGCCCATTTGGATAAAAAAGCGAAATGAAGATTGGAATTTCGAAGCAAATTCAAGCGGAAGATGGGGAATGCATATACAGTGGTGTTAAAAAAATAACGAGTAGATGCACGAGCGCCACTGTTTGCGACACCCATCTTGTTCGATGTTATATGTACGCGACCGATGAGAGTATACGAAAGGAATTCCTCTCGCTGTTTGTTTTCTGATTTGATTGTTCAAATTGATTACGGGATATACTCATGTGCTTTTTGAATGAGTCAGATGATCAATTAAAGAGTAAACCAACTAGATGAGGAAATAATACATTGTAGGAAAACACCTGTTATTGTACGTGAACGATATTTTTACCAGGGAACCTGGATAAATAGAAAAACAACAAGATTTTTTGATGAATGATGCGCTCTCTTACCACACTTGTGACGCGTTCGATGTCGTGGTTCAAAGCAAATAGCTCATAATAGTTGGAACTCAGTGGCGCGTCACTGTCGTTTAGGGCTTTCCTCAACCAGATCAGATAGGAAGCCAGTGAATTGGAATTTGTATGTGGGTTTCGCTCGCCATCGTTTAGACCTTCATCCAAATGAAAAACATGTGTTGATGGGGTCGCAGAAGGTTGGCCTTCTAGGATCGAATCAGTTTCGCTTAACAGCACTTTGAGTGGAATGACTGAAAGAGAGTGAAAGAGAGTGGAAATAACAATGAATTAGAAAGAGAGAATAAGGGTGCTAATAAACCGAGGAAGTTGTTGACAAAGAGTTCCGGAGATCGAAACCCCTCAACTTCCTCACTTCTGCATTTTCCCATATAGCCTTCGTATGAAAGTTGATTCTACAATTGTATGCTCGACGAATAAAAAAGTAAGTGAAAACATTTATTATTATTATTATTATTATTATTGAAGTCCATGTAACCATATCCTCGGATGGGTAGACAAAGCAGATAATGGCAAATATTAATTGCTATAAGGATTACTTTCTGATAATAGGAAGTAAATTCATGGTGAAATAACCATTACAGCGATGACATAATGTTTTGATAATAATGTGCAGTAAAGTAGGTAAAATGTTATAATGAACTACAAAACTCTGCAATTGCGTACTGGGGTAACCGTCTTTTATGGTCATTTCAACCACTTTTTGTAAATAGGGGTTTATAGAATAGCACAAAACCAAATAACTCTGGTTCTGACTAGATCAAACTCACGAGAATGTTTATATCCAACTTCTCCCTTTGCCCTTTTTTACTGACTGCTAATAGTACCAAATAACACTTTAACTGTACTATTGTCAGATGGTTGAAGTTTAAAACATTAGTTCAGATTCTGAGTTTTACTTCACCCCCGTTTGTTAAACAAATTTTGAATGATATTCATTAAAGATGACTTCTGAACCAACTTCCGTCGATAATTTGGGGTCTATCCTGGGGTGAGCTAAATCAAACGATGGCAACACCAATGATCTACATGTGAAAGGCTCCTTATTCCAATCCCGGAGAGAATTGTGGAGTTGTATCATTGATGAGGTCTAACGAGAGCAAAATTCAGGTTTGGAACTTCCCTGAAAAAGAGGTTGACTATTGACAAACTGTGTATTGGTTAGGTAGAGGAATTCCAGTAGATATGTGGTCACAATAAATAATAATTTGGCATGATCTGCTGGTCAGAACTAGTTGTGAATTGGAAGTGAGAAAAGGTTACACAAAGAGGGGAATAAAGATAAGGTACATGTGTGTTTGCTGAATAACTTGCTTGAATTGAAAGGTGAAACTCCTGGCTTTGACGAAGAACTTATCACCGGGTTTAGACAACATTCATCCACAAGCCCTTATCACCCTGGCAAGTCACATAGCCGATCCTTTAAGTGAGCTATACCAAAAACTGTTCGAAGATACCGTGCTTCCTGAGGTGTGGAAAAACGGTGTCATTTCACCAATTTACAAAGGTGGATGACGTAGTGACCCAGCCAACTACCGACCCGTCACTCTCCTTCCAAAATCATGGAATCTATTATTGCAGATTTGGTAATGGATCATTTGGAGAAAAATGACTTACTATCGCCAGTCCAGTACGGATTTCAAAAAAATATCGTTCATATGCAACTGACTTGATTTTGGCTCGGGAAGACTGGACTCACGCTGTAGACCAAGGTCAAGGGGAAGATGTCATTTACCTGAACTTCTCCAGAGCATTTGATAGAGTAAATCATCAAATACTGATACGGAAGCTGTATAATTATGGAATCCGTGGACTCGTATCTGGTTGGATCGAGGAGTTTCTTCGCCTACGCATCGTGTCAGTTAGTGTTTTCGATTCACTTTTTCATCCAATAGATTTCAATCGTGGGGTTCTGTACTAGGCTCACATCTTTTCTTTCCCTTTATAAATGATCTTCCAGACGTCCTCGGGCCACAAACTCTGCTGTTTGCGGACGATGCCAAGTTATGGAGGACAATAACAAAACCGGAAGATTCATTTGATCTCCAGAACGCCCTTGACGAAGTCCACAGATGGTCTGTCTCCAATGATATGGAATTCAACATCACCAAATGTAAGATTTTATCACTACGTCAGCCTGGTCGTTATTCCTGCACTCTCGGACACGAAACTCTGCCTCATGCTTCATCTGAGAAGGATCTGGGAGTGGTTATTCGTGCAGACTTGAGTTTCTCCACAAACTGTTCCAGGGCACCATCCATGTCAGTAAAACAGTTTGGACTGCTCAAACGTGTTTTTGGAGCGTTTGAGCCGGCGTTGGTTCCACTTCTGTTAGCCACATATATCCGTCCACACGCCAAGTACTCAATTCAGGCCTGGAACCCATGGCTGCAGCGAGATCGGAAGGCACTTGAACATCCACAGAGAATGGCTACCAAGATGGTCAAAGGTCTACATTCCAAGACTTATGGCGAAAGATTTCAGCTCTTGGGGCTATACTCGTCTCAATATCGTCAAATCAGAGGCGATATGATCTTACTGTAACGGATTTTCCAACAGCCCAACCATCAATCTGTTGGTTCTATCAACCAATGTTCATCTCAGAGAGCATCCATTGACGTTGGTACACCAAAAGAGTCGTCTCAACTGCAGACGCCATTCATTTGCAATCAGAGTGTACAGCAAATGGAACTCTTTACCACCTCATGTGGTCTGTGCGCCAACATTAGTACCTTTCAAGCGTCAGCTTGATGACGCTCTGGCAAACATTATGTTTCAACACCCAACTACATAATATATTCTCCTGTGCTCATCAAAACATTACATAATTATTTTACTTTCATGAACTAACTGTGATCTTGTGAATCGTGTTCCGAACCAAAGTGTAAACACCCTATGGGATTTGATAAGCGAAGTCTTTGTAAGCTTTTTCCCATAATAAAAAAAAGAATTTTGAATTTGAATTAAACTTTCATAAACTGGATCTGAATCAGATTAACGTTTATTTTTCTAATTGATGAAAGCTCTCATAACGCATAGTTAATTTGTCGCAGTGAAAACGCACGGGTCATATTGATAGCTGAGGTTATCTGAAGTTAGGATCCTGTTAATTGCTCTAAAACACTTTACTACGTAGGCCTTTTACCCTAGAAAAGGTTTTTCCGTATAAAACCTCGCCGAAATTACACCTTTTAGAACAAGCGAATAATTGGCCTTGAGCACGTATCTTTGTTCTAATCGGTACAAAATAGACAGTACCCCTGAAATGAATGTGTATGGATATCAATAAAGTGATTTATTTCGATTTCCCACAGTTACATTTCGTTTACTACTTTTCCTTTTCTCCATTCGGGACACTTTTCATTCTATCCAAAAGACGACCCACGCTAGAGGCAAACCTTGACTTTAACAATCATGATGATGATTATAATATTGTTGTCCTATTCGATTTGAAGGTCATTCAAGAACGGAGTAAATCCACGCTAGGTTTTGATTGCCTTCGTGCACTATAGCAACGGTTTTGCTGATTCCCTATCGGCTTGCAAATGTGTTTATACTGGTTAAGACTATGGTTCCAAGCAATGTTCTGTGTTGTGTTCAGTCGGCGTGCATACCTTCGCATTGGGACTCGGAGAAAAGCACTTAGGCTCATCTTATCTGATCGCCAATTGCTCTCTAGGTAAGTATATAGGAAAAAACAGAGATAAATGCAGTCTGTATTATGAAAACCCAAGCACGGGAACACTAATTGTTGTCCAGACAGATGATAACAACCCGAAATATTTTTCATCTGTCATTTTTAGTTTTGCAAGAGTAGTTGGTGAGCTTTTCATTTGGCCAGAGGGAGAGAGCGACATGTTGTATGGGTAACCTTATCAGGTCTGCACGTCCAACAATGTCCTAGATGCTTACATACTGCCCTTTTGATGTCACACAAAAACAAGAGAACAGTAGAACAGATGACACAGTTGCATGTTGGTGAGCGTATTACTATGTACGAAAGAATAATTTCTTTCGTTGTCCAGAACAGATATTACGTGTGCATGATTTTTATCGACAGGTCCTTTCCTAACTGTAATTCGATAAGACCAATTATATAGTCTAATCACATAGTAACTAGAAAATATTGTTGTGCTAATCGGCAAACCGTAGTAAGGCTGTATTTAAAGGCGCATAGAAAATATCATAGAGGNATATATGCAACTCACCACTGTATCCATCTGTGAAAATCATTTTTCTGCTAACCATTTCCGTCAACTCAATTGCGCGAAGCATTTGGACTACCATGGATACATCAAGCACAACCCACGGTTTCCTATTTTTATCCCAAGAACCGGTTGGGTCCGCAATTCCGTTTTTTGCCTGAGAAATGTTGATTTCATTACCACAAGTTGGTTTGGGGATAGCCATATGTGGGATGTGGTACTGTTCACATACATGCTCGATTTCCTGAGCCACAGAACATGTGGTCATGCTGATAATGGCTCTTACTCCGGCTGATATCAGGCTGCAAACTGAACAGAGATCGATGCAGAGAACGAGAGGTTATTGATGAGGGTGAAATAATGCAGACGCTGGAAACCAAAACAGTTTTGATAAACTAATGGCCATTGTAATTGCTTTCAATTTCCAAAATAACGCTATTCCTAATGTCGAGCTAACGTATGTCTCACCACCAAAGCCTTATCCAGTTGTTTCCTCTGGCTTGCACGGAATCATCAGCTGTACGTTATCATTGAACACGGGCATGATGGGTCGTAAATGTGACGTGTCAACTATTAGGACTATCCGTGCAAACCGTTAACACTACTCGCTCAACATTCAATGGTATAAAATTACCAGAACGTATCACACAGAAATAGACTCTGAAATCTACAACTTCCACAGATAGAGTAAGAGGTTTCTGAATTGGTGCTGGAGATTACTAATTAATCGAAAGTATCAGAATGTATCAGTAATCAGTAGGAAGCTTGTCTAGCTGGTTATTCTTATGCTTGTGTATTTTGAAGCCCTGAATATACCTTCGGCCAGTCAGTCACTTCCTCCATCAGTCAGTCAGTCAGTCAGTCAGTCAGTCAGTCAGTCAGTCAGTCAGTCAGTCCGTCAGTCAGTTAGTCGGGTCAGTCAGTCAGTCAGTCAGTCAGTCAGTCAGTCAGTCAGTCAGTCAGTCAGTCAGTCAGTCAGTCAGTCAGTCAGTCAGTCAGTCAGTCAGTCAGTCAGTCAGTGAATCAGTCAGTCAGTGCAGTGAGTCAGTCAGTCAGTCAGTCAGTCAGTCAGTCAGTCAGTCAGTCAGTCAGTCAGTAATCAGTCAGTCAGTCAGTCAGTCAGTCAGTCAGTCAGTCAGTCAGTCGTCCGTCAGTGAGTCAGTCAGTCAGTCAGTCAGTCAGTCAGTCAGTCAGTCAGTCAGTCAGTCAGTCAGTTTCAGTCAGTCATTCAGACAGTCAGTCAGTCAGTCAGTCAGTGAATCAGTCAGTCAGTCAATCAGTCAGTGTCAGTCAGTCAGTCGGTCAGCTGCAGTCAGTCAGACAGTGAGTCAGTCAGTCAGTCAGTCAGAGTCAGTCAGTCAGTCAGTCAGTCAGTCAGTCAGTCAGTCAGTCAGTCAGTCAGTCAGTTGGTCAGTCAGTTTGTTTGTCTGTCTGTCTACCTGACTGCCTTTTAGTCATTCAGTCCATTCGTTAATTATTCAGGCAGGCATGCAGATAGACAGTCAATAATTTAGTTAATAGTAGCTTCACATATAAAAGTGGGTGAGTTTTCAGCGTTTAACACCATGTCTGTAGAGTTGAAATTTTCATAATCGAGTACAAAGAAATTAACGTAAACCCGACCAGTTCTTCATCTAATAATGCAACCAGATTATTCTTTGCCAACTTTTACCTATTCAAGAAGCAGACGTGGACGATATCATATGATAGAATTATACTCCTCCGAGGAATCCACTGAAGCCTTTTGGGGGTTTGAACGCGTGGATGATGTACATACATCCTTCGAAAGTTCGCTACTTAATGAACAACGAGTGTCTGAGAGTGCTTTTGAACAAAACATTTTCACAAAGCATAAAGGTTTCTATCGAATAATGATGGTTACAAATGTGTCTCTAGTATGTCTATTACTTTCAGAAATGTGGTTTAGGACTGATCCCAGTATGGCAGTCTTTTTAAACAGACCAGGGGGCAGAAAAACCAAGGGAAATCTACGTATGCAACAAAAAACCTGGCAAACAACCTATGGGGAACAGATACTATTCTTAATCGGGGTGAGAAGTAAGGCGCACTTGCGGAAGGTCACCTACATTAATTTACATGAGCCGTGATGTTGTGTGTCATTCCTATTCAAATATACTTTAATATTGTTGCTGCTCGTATGGTTTTATGATTAGTAAAACGGGGGGAGGAACCTAATTCTGAGGGCTATTCGAATACGTCAGGCGTTGCGGCACACTGAATGGTCATTTGTTTGAACGGTCCAAATCGAATTCACAATCCCACTACTGTAGACACAACTGGTAGTTGAAAATCATATACCGTTGGTGTATCTTGTATCCAGCTTTGCTGTACAAGCACGAGCGCATATATTGCTCATCCAATCCGTGCACGCGTATGCACACATGTGCCCTGACTACCACGGCAATGAGATGTTCTACGGAAAGCCAAAAACGAATATGGTTGGTACTGTCGATCAATACTGGACATACTGGTTCCCTTAGAGTTGGGTTCGCACTTCAATCCAATTTTTAATCCAGTTTTGCGGGTAGTACACATAGGCTCACGTGCATGAACGCGCTTAGAGATTGGTCTACGAAATGATCTTTAAGATCATATGATGTTATATCTTTGCTTCTTCTGGAGTACGATCACCCCCCACCAGGTACAGATTGATCGACTAATAGTGTAGCTAAACTGTCAAATGGATTTGTCAAGTTGTCTTTGTCACAGAGGAAATAGGCTTGGATTGATTGAACTGCGACACTGTGCATAACCTGCAACAAGCACAAGGGACAGGTTTTTACGATTAGGGCAAGTTGGACAAATAACTTCACAACCAGAATGCTGCTGATAGCTGGCTGTGTGAAAGAAGCTCCTAAGTTGATGGATGTTCATTTAGCTGATAGCAATGCCGTAGCAAATATTATCGAACTGCCTGAGGTGAAACCCGTATTGAATTGTTGAAATAAGATGATAAATTTGCCAAACTTTCATTGTAAATGAATGATAAAATAAAATAAAATCTGTGAAAAAAGTCAAAGGGATTCCCTCAGTTTACACGCTTCATCGAAGCCTTGTCGTAGGGTGACAGTGTAGAAAAAAACTCGGCATAGTTTCTTATTATGACAAAAACAAGTTTGGCGTTGACATTGTGAGTCGGCGACGTTCGTTTTGATGATGGACTGTATAGTGGCCCGTGCAAACGATGTTCAATTCTAAACATATGAATTTGTTACAGACCACCCCTGAGGATGAATATAACGCGAAAGCAGTTTATTATGACACCCACGAGCTGAAAGAACCACTTTTAATCTAATCTTAGTATAACTGTTTCACAATCAAATGCTTTCCAGAGAAAAAGCATAGGGTGTAAAACCTGGGTATGCAATAACAATCCATGCTTGAAACGAACTATTGATGGAACGTGTTGCTCACAGTCACCAACGAAAAACAACTATTCCAAAAGATAATCCCGTAATTTCTCGGCAACTTAAACAAACAGATTGATCAAATCTGATATGGTGATACAACTATGTACCGCATAAATTAGACTTGCACCTCGCAGGATACCAGAAGCAAGCGGACAAGTAGAAACCGTTTGAGGCCCATGAATCGCCCTTAAGCTACGAATTGGTGGTGCTTAAAAATTGCAATCGTTTGGATAACAATACAATTTTGGTGAACAACAATTCGAGAGATAATGGTTAGTCCCAATACCAAAATCATTGTTGTGGTTTAGTGACATCACGTTGACGATCATAACCCCAAAAGCTAAATGTAAAACGGCATCACATGTGGAACATGAAAGAGAGAAAGAGCTTCATTAATCTTTCGTCCTAGGGAGATCTCGTGATATTCCATGTTAGCTAGTTACTGAAACGGGTGTACATTCTAGGGGGACCTTATTTTCCGGATACCGCTTTGCAGACGGAAGTAACCTGACCGGTCTCCAAACGTCACAAAGTTTCCCACTTGTTGGATAATCACTGAAGATTATGGATAGCGAAACCTGAAAGGTGTTCATTCATTTCATGGGTAACACGGTGATTGACAGCGCAGCAGCTTTATTTTAATTTTACTCAAATGTTGGAGAACTATATCAGTACTGGAATGAACTTAAAATTAAGTCTTCCAACAATTTGCTCGTGAATATCTGATCATA
This sequence comes from Echinostoma caproni, assembly GCA_900618425.1. Classification (NCBI taxonomy): domain Eukaryota; kingdom Metazoa; phylum Platyhelminthes; class Trematoda; order Plagiorchiida; family Echinostomatidae; genus Echinostoma; species Echinostoma caproni. The sequence continues at coordinate 175,225 of UZAN01039404.1, read as the reverse complement.
TTTGCATGAAAGAATAATAACACCTGTTATATGCACTATCAATTTAATGTAAACTTGGGTCGCTTATAACGTCCTAAATTGTTTTTATTTGTCGGTAGTCAGTTTCAGATACGCAGTCAATCCCCAAAAACCGAGTATAGTGTTGCGTGACGCTTAATTCCTTCAAAAAAATCCAAAACAAATATTTAGGAAATAAGTTACCTAACTGGTTCGACCAAGAACCAGCTGCCCGAACAATAGTGGAGGAGGAGAAATTCAGACTTAACTCGATAGTGGATCCCAAAGCCTCGATACTTTTAATCCCAGTCAGAGATTCATCAGGTTTAATTTAAAATATATATGTACACCATCGGACAATATGCATAAAAAGGGTACCAGTCCCATTGGGACCTTCATCTGAGGTCTATTTAGTAGAGTCGCTACTGTGATTGATGGTAATCGGCCCATCGAATCTGATTTATTTGCATGCAAATACCGAATGCAAACTGGTGCAGTCTCAGTATTTCGCTATTCGCGTAGAGAATTCATACACACCGACAAAACCCAAGAGAATCAATGAAAGGTGTTATTGTGGCTTAGTCCATATTGTAGTGTTCATCCTATTCGGTCGAAGCATATTTCATTGCAATTGGAATTTCATTTTTCGTGATGACATTGAACACATTCTTGTGCATGCAAATCCGTGATACATATTCCTACGAAAAGCATACTACTGAAATATAAAACTGAATTTGTCTAATCATCCCAATAGAACATATTTCAAACAAAGAACACAGTGACGCACAAGCTCGTGTTGTGAGATCGATCTTTTCACATAACGGATATTCGGAACTTCTAGTCAACGAAATGATTCAGTGCACGGAGAACATTTTATTAGACAAGAAACTTCAGAAAAAGTTCGTGTACATTTCTTTGCCGTTCAAAGGAATATATCAGCCAAAATTATACAATGAAGATCATCCAACGCCATCGATAAGAGTTTCTATGCATCCAAGCGCCGTGTGTCGTTCACATCCAGGCCAATTGTATGTTTTCGATTGAGGGACAAAGTTCCAAACTCTGCGTTCTCATTCTGTGTATACTCATTTATGTGTTGCTGTGGAACTATGTGCGTAGGTGATTGTTTCAACGGAGCTGTGAACACCATGCGGCACGGCTAAACACCAGGACGATTAATTCACTACGTAATGCAGTGGTTTCACACCTAGCTCAAACAAATAACACCATGGACGTGACCGAGACTCTCCTCCCTCTGTGTATAGTCCTTGGGTGATCATCGAGACAGGTTCGCCGTAGGATTCTGGCGACAACAAAATGCACTTGCACAACCCCAATTTTTGCATCTAAATATAATTTCTGCATGTGCTAAAGATTCCCTAGTTCAACTCACACAGTGATCGGATGATTAAACAAATCCAATCTTAAGGTGAAATTTTTTCTAGTAATCTGTGATGTTATTTGATTTGATTCTCGTAAGACTATTTCATTCCCAATTAGTGACATATACATGTATTGTGATGTATTGACATGGGTACGAATCACTGTTCTGTTTGAAATTTGTTTCTCATTACCGTTAACCAAATATTTCTCGAAACTGCTTCATCGCTGTGTTTAGTCACACCACTGGTGAGCTTGATATGAAGCGTCGCTGAAAACACGCAAAAAAAACAAAGACAAACAAACTCTCACTACACAACTTACCCTCGCTGTTAGAGAAACTGCGAATCACAAACGTGATATTCGGGATCAGCTCGCATTCTTTCGGTGTCAACGAAACACAGGAGTCATGCAAAATATCCTCGCGCATACTGTCGAACATTTCGACCAAATCAAAACCACTGGACTCCATTTGTGAATCAACTATTACACCTGAGTGTGTGTAAAATTCGAGATTGAAGGGATAGAATACAAGCTATTTGATGAGGCCTGCTACCAACAAGTTTGATTCATCATCATCATAACCATCATCATCATCATCATTGTACAGCGTATTACAGTGAAGCGAACTTCCATGATCGTTGCCAAATTCATAATGCATACGAGATAAGTGAGAATGTGTAAGGACAGGAAATGGGCCTATATTTAGGGACAGGTAAATAAAGCGAACCTCTATGGTTAGCACACAGTACACAGCCCAGCTGTGCGTATATATTATTTCAAGCATTTTGGCCTGATAAGAAGGGACAGAAAGATAGCCACTGCTGTCGATTCGCGGCCCTGACCTTCAGAGTTTCCAACCATGCGGTTTCGGCATCTTTTGGACTCCAGCCCGGAAGACGAGAGACACCCCATCGCTCTGTGCATTTCTTTATGCCTCGTCTTCACATCATCTGCTGTCCTCCACGCCGTTTTCTCCAGCCTGCAACAGCCATTGTAATCAAAGCGCGCTGCTGTAGGCGACCGTCGGGCATAAGCAAAACGTGCCCTAATCAGCGGAGCCTATTGAGCAGATTTCGGTACGATAGAGGGCTCATGTTCGATGCATTCCCAAACATCCGACGACTTACTTCTAAGTTACTGACCCGTTCACTCCATCCCACTTGGACCAGACTACTTAACCATCGATTGTCGAACACGTTAAACGACGGGTGTCTTCTACCCGCAAATTCAAATTCTAACAACTGTAAAGTAGAACTGATCGAACGGTGGTGCACTATACACGACTTTTCAACCTTCGTCACACGTCACGTCGCCGCCATAGGTGTTTTAGTCCTGCGTACGCTGCTCGAGCCTTGGAATTGCGGGTGGTTATCTCGTTTGATGCAATACCGGCGTTGGTTACGCAGCTACCTTAGTAAGAGAAGCATTCGACTTCAGTTAATTACTGACCATCTAGTTTCAGAACAGAACTCGGTGACACCCAGTCTTGTAGCATTAATTTGAAGGTGCAAAGCACATGCCGAACGGAGCGACAGAACTTGCTAATCTGTCAAATGCTCTTTGTTTATCCTCCATACATTCAAACAAGCAAACGATGTCGTCAGCGTACTCCAAATCGTACAGCTTTTCTCCAGATGCCCATTCAATACCACTTAGTGTGTGCTCTAGTATTTCGTCTATGACGAAATTGAACAGGAATGGCGAAAGAGGNCACCCTTGACGAACACCACTGCTAGTTACGAACGACCTACTCAGCTCGCCATAGACCCTAAGCTACCAGAAGTATGTGAGTAGAGTGAATTCAGTATNGTGTTCTCCAGTATTTCGTCTATGACGAAATTGAACAGGAATGGCGAAAGAGGGCACACTTGACGAACACTGCTGCTAGTTACGAACGACCTACCCAGCTCACCGTAGACCCTTATGCTACCAGAGGTATGTGAGTCGAGTGAATTCAGTATGTTCCCGTACTTCTGCGACATTCCTTTGAGAAGGAGTGAACTCATAAGTTATTCACGATCAACTGAGTCGAAGGCTCCTTTTAGGTCAAGGAACACGATAACCATTGGTCGACGGTGCGTACGGGCGTAGCTCGAGGACTTGCACAGAGTGAAGATTTGATCGATACAACCGGTACCTGGTCGAAATCCTGCTTGTTGTTCACGGATGTTTGTCTCCCTAAACATACTCAGATACCGAAGTATGATGGAGGCTAGCAACTTGGTGACGGTTGGGATCAAAGGTATTTCACGGTGGTTTGCGCAGTCATTATGAGATCTCTTCTTAAAAATTGGAACGACCTTTAATTCGCTCCAGGATGATTGAATGTGCCCGTGCAACCAGATGTCATGCATTACATCAGTAATGGAGTCTACAAGGTCATCGCCCCTCATCTTGAAAATAGTGGGAGGAAGCCCGACCGGTCCTACTGCTTTCCCTCTCTTCAGGTCTTGTATGCAAGAACAAATTTCTGCAGCAGTAAGAGGTTCACATGTTACTGTCCACGGAGCCTCAGCTACACAGGAGATAGCTTGGTTAGCGCCTGACCAGCTGAACTGTTCGTTGAAGTATTCCGTCACCGGTCAAACCGTTGTTCCCTATTGTGAATAGCTTTTCCACTTTTGTCGCAGATTGTTTCACTAACTGTGTTTCCCGTATTGCCTATCAGTTGGAACAGTCTTGGACTAATCCCTGATGCAGCTTCGATTTTTATTTAACTAGTTATTGTTGTCTACCAGTTCTCACGGTCTCTTTTGAGGCTCTTCTTGAGTTGACGTTGCAGACGCCACCTACCCTTGCCTTGATCCCGGGTGGTTGGGATTTACCGCTTTTTCTCCAACAGTGCTACTGGCTCATCAGATATCCAATGCCTCGGTCGGGCTATGGCTTCATATCCACAAGTAACGTTCGCTGCATAGTGCATTTCTCGGTTAATTTGATCCCATTGTTCATCTACGTTACCACCGTGCGGCGCATTTATCTCTTGCCCTAGTTCTGATTCAAAACTGGCACAAACGGATGAGTCAGATAAGCGATGATCTGTCAATCGATTTTGGTGGGATTTTCTGAGACCAGTGAGTTGGAGATTGAACTGCATCAAAACTAACGCATGATCAGATTCAACGCAGATGGTCCAATAAGATCTGAAGTTTTGTACTCAACCACGCCAACGGTAGCTTACAGCTATGTGGTCGATCTGAGTTATCGTGCCAGTTGAATTTGAGCGCCACGTTGCTGTCCGTTGAGAGCTGTGTCGAAAGTTGGTGCTTGATAGGAGCAAGTCAAGTCAAATCAAGTAAATTAAAGCTTTCTGCACCCGATAGGATGAATTTTCAGCATTTTCGTTATGTTACAGTAGGGAAAAACGTTAAGTATCGGAAAAAATGAAATATACGTTTACTAAATGACAAGCAGACGAGTTTGCGTAAAATCCTAATGTGAGAGATGATTGTTCAAGTCAGCAATAATATTTGCTTGGTTGATCAAGATGTGAGCAAAATAAGGGATCATGCTGTTTTTGTGTGGTGGTGCGTGCATAAATAATCCGAAATCGAGAACAGGTACTCGGATGAGAGACCGATTTATTGAGATGGGAGTGCAGGCAGTGTTCTTCGTTGGACAGGATATGGCTGATAAATCGATCGCATGAGTCAAAATGCTTGCCCACAATAAAGTCAACCAAAACGGTCTTTGAAATGCCGATGCAACGAGAAAGAAGTTTAATAGATCTGGAAAAGAGAATAAAGTCTTTCTCCTTCAGAGCAGGAAAATATACGGGGGAACAGTACAACCAATGTGGAAGAATGCAAGCAGTCGAAAATCTAAGAATGACATTTGAGGGAAAGCCGAGTATTTTAAGCCTAAAGGCGTAGAATGATAGCTTACGAACCCGAATACAAATATTTTCAACATGTTTGGACCAAAAAAAAATTATGACAAAGTAACTCCAAGATATTTTACAGAGTTATCCTTGGGGATGGTATTNACAGAAAGTTCAGGCTGATTATTCAAAAGGGTTTTATATGGCATGCCTGTTTTAAGGCTAAAAGAAACACCCACACATCTATCTACATTTATCATTAAAGATCAAGGAGTCGACCACCTAAAATGTTATTGAAGTTGAGAGAAACAATCGGGAACAGTTGAGGGACAGCCGACCACCACGTCGTCAGCATACTTGCAGGCGATAAAGTTGGGAGGGATGGGAACGTCCTTAATATACAGTGAAAAAATGGAGACAAAATTGCACCCTGAAAAAGTCCAGAGTTAACTTCTAGCAGCGAGGAAGATTTACCGTCACAGAAAGTGTATTGCGTCCGATGAGTGAAGTAATTAATTAGTATATTCAGTAAATTAGGTGCCAGACCACAGTCCGAAAGACACTGAATGAGAATGTCGCGGTCAAGTGATCCGAAAGCATTTGCATAATCAAGAAAAGTTGAACGGACGATGCCGGCCCCTTTATCCAATA
>UZAN01039404.1:133812-158394 GCA_900618425.1 Echinostoma caproni | reverse complement strand
GGGGAGGTCGGCCGTTTTTCCCGTAATCCGACCAGAGGTATGAGAGTAAAGAGGGAAATGAGTAAAACAACACGTAGTTATATCACATTTCCTCTTCTATTCATTATACAGTAAGCTTGTCGCTTCTGGTATTACATGGTCATTTTTGATTGTAATCGAATAGCACTGAACTCAAAGGAGCCTTCGATTAAGTTTATCCCTTCTGCCTAAAGGAATACCCCAAAAATACGCTAACTTACTGAGATCGCTATACGCACCTCAGGTTGAGTAAGGGACTGTAACGAACTAATTAGGCGGTTCGTCATCAGCACGATATGAGAAATGTTAGACAAGAATAAATAAAAGAATTGTGAAAATGTGAGAAAAAGACAGTGAATAAGGAAATGAGGAGAATGTAAAAGGTGTCACTTAGGGCAATCACTCTTATGGTTATGGTAACAGCAATGTTTCCACTCTGTTCTAACTGATATGACACAATACTCACTGGTCTGTTTCGACCTTTTGCTGTTCGTTAAAAGCACACACAGTTAATAATCGCTGTAAGATTGACTAAACGAAAGATGACAAAACAGATTTGGTTTGACTGAAGTTTAAGTTTTCAATAATCGTGCGAACAAATCAACCGTCTTAATCCGCTAAAATAAAAACCGGTAGGTATCTGTGAAAAATGCACCGAGCAGAATGAACACAATCCGGAAGGCGCCAGTGACTACGGAGAAGTTGAGTAATAATATGAAATGTCTACACCACCGCCCAGCTCGATCCAGAGTAGAGAAATCGTCACTGCTCTCCAACTTTATGATAGGTAGCTCATCTACACAATTTTTCATGGTAACACACATACAAGAAATATACTCCAAAGTGGTATCCGCGGTGCCACCGAACCTTTTCCCTTATTCGACATTCAGTATTATGATAACCGTGGGTAGAATATTTTACCGACCTCTACTTACCACCTCATGGAGCACCCCGCACAGAGTTATCATCGCTTGTGGGATCATGGATAACTGTAACTCATTCATATCACCATCAGTCTCATTCACCAAATTATAAAGATCGCACAAACATAACCAATTTGTGAAAAGATGTGACGGGTTGAGGAGTGAGATAATAGAGAAAAGAACCTATGAGATGAAGCTGATTAGCGAAGGGAGAATCCGCAGGTAACAGGTTGTTGTCATTGGCATTGTGGATTGAATGTGTTAATTAGTCAGAGAATGACAGAGAAAAATATGATTTCTGTTAGCTAGTGAATATGTTCGAATTTAATCTTGCTGTTCAGGTGAAATATTGTTACTTTTTTCACCATTTTTACCATTGTTAAGTGTATTGTCAAGTGTGCATTTCAATGTCAGAAATACGTAAACAATCATATTTGATTCAAAGGAATCGGTTTTATTCGAGAGAAACTCGGCCTCAACGAAATTTACTCATTGGGTTATTGCGGGCTTAGACTGATCCACTCATGCAATGAACCATGCTCATATTCACATCTGGGCATGGTGACCGACCTATTAATCTATCTTGACGTGATTCGCTTCCTTACTCGACCGACAAAGGTCAATTCACTGTGGGTTCATTCATTCGTATCTATGACGCACACTCGATCAACGTTCCCGGGTGGAACGGGTGTGTGTGTGTGTGTGTGATGGGGATCGGCCGGGGGAAGAACGGCCGAACTCATAGATAGCTCTCACTGTGGGTTCACAGTATGTGTCTCAGTGACAAAAGGCTTTCCTGGGGACCTCTCGATCCGTGGAATTGCTTTATTTTTCGTTCAGACATTCGAGAGTTTGGTGAAGCCTTGGTAAAAGAAACATGGTAAGCACTCAGGAAGCTGAACCGTTGATGAACAACTAGTTACCTGTCAACGGGGATCCGTTGGTTGTTCTATCGAGCAGGTTGTATAAATAGTCGATTAATGTATGCTTTCAATTTTTATTACGATCTCTTTCCAGTGATTTATGCGGTCATTTATAGAAAGAACGATGGCTGTTGTTGCAATTTACAGATTTAACTATTAACCGAAGGTCGAGCTTTGTGCGCTCTGACCATTAGATGCACTATTCTCTCTGAGAACTAGTTTTTAAAGATCTTTTTTCCTATCCAATTCCCTTCAAAAAACTTATTTGACGGTGGACATGATCTCTATACCCTGATATTCAGCAGAGGCTTTATCTGTTAGTATATTATTTTAGTGGATAAAGGGGTGAGCATTGCTTGAGAAAACTCTTGGCATTTCTCCAGAATTTCTCCGACAGAGAAGTTTTGAGGCGGAGACCTTGAAGGTTGTAGATAAGTGGGATTTGAAGCATGCGCACGTATATACATGTGATTTCTACCTTTTGTGTTCCTCGTTATTCCTACCCAACACCGTCTCCCAACACAAGGAACCCAACGAAATCGCACTAGTTTGCAATCAACTTGGCCCGTGGCGCAACCGTCATTGGAGTGCCAAATCTCTTGGGATGATAAACATTTACGCTACAGTGTACCACCTTGTCGATGTGATGAAGAATCGTGCAATCTGGAAAACATCATTGCTACCAGTTTCTGCTTCGAATTTGATAAAGATTTCTTAAAACTGCATTTCAGTGAGTTGTGTGTGTGGGTTACCAAGGAATATCGTGAATTTGTATGAATAAAATAGCTAGAACAGCTATGGAATTTTCGGTGTTTATGTCAGCTGAATGCGAAACGTTATCCGTAAAAAACTTCATTTACACCAGATTTCTCGTGAGAGTAAAATTTCAGAGGAACAAGCACTATCTCATTTTTACACATACGGCAGTCTATTTTTGCATTTCAATTAAGAACCGGATCTGTGGAGTGTAAATCATTACGCAACGACTTGTGGGTCACTAAGTTAAACGTTTTTGGGTTGTTCAAGGTCAAATGGAGAAATTTTAGTTTTACCCGCATATCCGCCTAATCTAATCCGCAATTTCAAGCGATCATTCGATCGATCGAGCGTTTGCACCAAACCATTCTATACTCATAAGTATGTTCGGTGGCGTAGACTTTACGGTGCATCGGTGAAATCAACGTAAGTAAACTTCATGTGCACAGATTTTAATGACTAGGATACAGACAGAATGACAGTGAAACAGCTTGTTCATTTGTGGCACTTGTAAGCGTAATGTGCCGGTGATGTGCCGGTGTTTGGTTATCTGCATGCAAGACCGAATAACACATCTCTTTATTACAAATATTCGGACTTTATGATTCCAACGATACATATAATGCTGATTGCAAACGTGGTGCATAACATTCACTGATGACGTAATCACCACAAGAGTTTGTAATTCAGTACATGCCCGTGTCCCGAGGTTCCTATTTTCCCTAAAAAGCGGATGGAAAAAAATTCTTTTTGGTATTGCGTTATGCAGCTAAGTAACGTGGTGGTTCCCGCTTCTAGAAGAAGCAAGCTTCAGCTGCTTCGCTTTAAATTCCAGTGGCTTGTAACTTTCATTGCATTGTCAGTGTAATTTTAACCGATTGTAAATGTTCGTTTATTTAAGAGCACAATATTTGGGTGAGGATACTTTGCGGTGAATTCCTTTTCAAGCCTTTGCAATCATAATAATATGAAACAATTTCAGTAGGGTCACATGGATGGGCATAGATAGGTAAACGTTCGGCCTGATTGCGACCGATAGATTTCTCAAGATAGCCATTTTCTAGCAAGGTTCTCCTCACTAGTTCAAGTTCATCCTTTAACTTATCATGTGAAAAGTAACGCCTTGTCATCTGCAGGAGTCCGCGTACGGAGTTGTGTTGGAATGGGCAAGAGCTATGAGAATTTGTGTACTGTCCACTAAAGGCTGCTTTTTGATATATTTTTCTCTAGTTAGAATTATCTGAGCATCCAGTCAGATGAGCACTCAAAAACGGGAAGCAATCATTCTCCCCTAGTTCTGATATGAACATATTTGGAGCATGTTGCGTTTAATTCTATAGTCAAGATTCGTGTTCCTGTTAGCAACGCAAACGATATCATCTACATAGCGGTTGTCTCCTTCAAGACATGTAAACTATGTGAAAAAGGAAGTTGTCTCTCATGTGGCCATGAAGATGCCGGCGAGAATTGGTCCGAGGGGTGAAACCATAGCAATACTATCGATTTGGGGATAGAGTGTATTATTAGACAAAAACTGTACATTACCTGTGTATTTGCGTATCAATTCTTTGAAAGCTGTAACTGGGATTCCCATTTGTGTGTTGATAAATTAAAAATCGAATCATTTGTTTATAACAGGGGAATATTTGTAAGGAGGGAAACAACATCCAAGGGGAACATCAGTCGGTTGAAAATGTTCCCATATTTTACTTATTTTAACTAACTGACTGGAAAGTGTCTCTAAATGTACGTTTGCCGATCCTTTGTTGTATAAGTCTAAAACTCAAGCTAGCTAACTGGTATGGACGGGACGCATTGGTATTCCAGATTTGTGTATTTTGGGGTAAACCATATAAGTGCGGTACGTTAGAGTCAACGGGTTTGAGACCTTCAAGCAGACACGATGATACGCAGCCTTGATGTGTAAATCGCTTTAGCGTATCCGTAACAAATGTCAAGTTATTTCGTTCAGGGATGGCTGATGGTGCCAGCCAAACACGACGTTTGTAGTGTTTGTTATGGTCGACAGAATTTTGTTGCATACAATTCGAATAAGCTGCATGCGTTATATCGTTCGTTGTTGTTTTTATTTTTGGAAATCAGTAGTGCGTGAATTTCGGAACTACATTTGGAAATTTATTCACAGTACTACATTTGGTGTCGTCGCCCGTTTACTGAGCCAGAAATTCGACTTCTTTAGAATCCCTAATCTTGAACTACTGTGCACGAGAAATTGAGGATTATTTTGAACATTTAGAAAAACAATTGATGGATGACTTTCCAAGCCTGATGAAGAGAAGAAATCGGCATTCTTTCTGAATAATGTTGGTAAAGGTGCCTATATTTTAATCAAGAACTTGGCATAGCCTACTATACCTGTTTCTGTGCCGTACAATGATTTAAAATTGCTCCTTCGACAGCATATGAAGCCTGCCAACTTTGAAGCCTCAGAGAGGGCAAAGTTTCCTTTTATTGGTACGCAATCCAAACCAGGGCATTCGTGAAGTTATCCTCGATTGTGTTGACTTACTGGGTATATAGTTGAGAGATAGACTGATTACTGGCATTAACAATGCCATTTTGCAAAACTAACTTTTGAAACTGTCAAATCCAACGGCTCATTGTGAACAATATCAGGATATTTGCGCTGCTACTTCATCTATTCCATCGACTGTCGAATCTACTACTATGTTTAATTCCTTCACAATCAAATCCAGAAAACTTCAAGCTCCAGCCGGACATTTCAAACCAGCTATATAATCTCGCTCACATAATATGACATTCGAAGAAGTCCTATGGTAATTGTGCATTCTGTGGCAAACGTCGTTCTGTATACACATGTTGCTTCAGTGCTCTTTGTCGGTTATCACAAACATTTCTATCGCATATCAATAGCCATAGTGTTGTTGGATGGAAAGCTAAGCTGTTCACTCCCGCCATGTATGCAGAACTGGTGTGTGTTACTAATTACCATCAATATGGTCGACAACGTGTTCTCATTCTTTTGTGGGAACCCTTGAAAAATTATTCAAATCGTATTTTATTTTATGGCTATTCTAGGCTAATATTTCAATAACAGATACCTTTGTATTTTTTTCAAATTGACTGCCAAATGGGAAATATCAGAACTAATTTATTATATTCAGGACAGCGGTCACTAGAAGGTTCTCATCTATTTCATTTTGTTCGCATTCTTACTTTTCCCCATACCGGTTAAAAAAAACGCTGAACAGCGGACATGTAGTTCGTGACCACTCTGGGGCTTGTTTCACTTTGCCTTTCATGTTTAGCGATTTCTTCACCGTTTTTGAGCAACCCCCAAAACTATCAACCACGTTGCTAAACCTCTGATGGGATATCTGTCACTCATGGGGAGAAATCAATAACGGTATATGCCAAATCAATCTTATGGATTAAATCATTTTTCCATGAGGTTGGTTCTATGATAAAATATAAACCAGGACAAGAAATGACCAAATTACAAGTAATAAGTTCGCGTGTGTCATGTTTCATTTTACCCCAGCAGTGAATACCTCTTTTGTGCTTGCTCTCGACACACTGCCTGACAATGTAGATTTATTAAGCTGCGTGAGTAAGTCCTCAATCATCTAGCTAGACCGAATTGAACGGTAACCTCGACTAACAGTGACAAAACGAATTTTAAAAGACAAACTTATTCGCATTGAATTGACTTTCTACTTTCCCAAATGGAAATTTGTGAATTTATTGCCGGTAATGCTGTCGTGGTGTTGAGAACTGCATGACATAAGCCTACCATAATCTCTCTTCCGGTTCATTCAAATGCATTCAACTAATGGGAACTGAATGATCTTCCAAACCGTGAAACTCACGCTCAAGATCATCAACAGTGCCTGGTGCCTGTGAAAAACCCAACGGGCTAATCCAAAAATTCATCGTCCAAAAGGAAAAAAGAATGTTTCAATTTTATATGATAAAAACACAAATTTCCCCCCACCTAATTCAGAATACTTATTCTAACCTCATTATCAACCAGGTTTCAATTTGAATAATAATCCCAACTTGCATCATGAAGAAATATTTCTTCCGTGTATTAGATACCTACAGTATTTTATGTTCTCTCTGAAAAAGGTTTCGTTTGCACGTATTTCCTAGACATCATTCATTGTGCGTCACCACACCAAAATGGGCCAAATATCGACTGAACAAAGCAGAAAAACTTTCTTTCGAAGCAAAACTCTTTAGTTATACTTTGTTCTATTTCCCCCCAAATTTTAATGTGATTTTAGTTTTTGTCCACCTTGCAGATTTGCACAAGTATATCGTGACAACTTTCAAATAGCCGTGGTAATCAGTCAAGTTGTTCTGCCTGTCATCCTGGCCACAATTATTTTCTGTTTTTTCCTGGTCTCAGTTACATTCTGAACGTAATGAACTGCTCCCTATTGATACTTTCATGTGCCCATCAACAGACCAAGCATCGTCATCACTGTCCTCATCACTACTAAACTGTTAACTCCAGTCAGACAAAAGCTACCAATTGTAGCTGTTCTGAAAAACATCTATCTCTCTTTGTCTTTTGGTCGTCACAATGAACTTCCACGTGCGGTTTTTTTGACATCGGCTGCCTCCGTTAACTGCGCTAGACAATTTCGTTTCTTTTTTAAAATTTTGCTCAAATAGGCACGTCTCTTCTTTTACAGCATCATCTATCTTAAACACATCTGTTTTATTCATCGTCAGATATGATTGATCAGCTTGAGTGACTTATTTTTAATGAATGCCTCTCACATCATTCAAAATGAGCTAGTCTATCAAGTTTAGCCAAGTTGGCGAAAGGTCTGAAACAAAGGTGTGAATTAGATTTTTTGGTACACGGTGAGGAAATTCGATTTATGGACAGGTAAGAAGCCAACTTGTGCGAGATAACTCTCTATTTGGAAATACATTTCAATTTGGCAGTATCATACCGGTATATCGATAGCTATAGGTGAAGAACATTTATTCCAAACATATTTTTGCAAACACTCGAGCTCGTAGTTTTGTAGCACAAGCCTTTGAAAACCTTTGCGAATAAAACAACTCTCGGATCACAAAAGCTGCCGGAATGTTTTCTCTATTTGAAAAGCCGAACGACGAATAAACAACAGCTTAGCCGGTTTCGTAATCAAATCCAAAATGACCCGTCAACGCATTGGGTAAACGAGTAATTGAAAATGAGATCGTTTGTTGATAATGTTGTTTTGCAGATATGATAATGAAAACACCGATCGGTCCTTTTGGGAACGGCTTCCCAAATAAGGGTAGATTTGTTCTTCGTTTTGAGATATTCCACCAAGCTGGGACATTTTTCAACTTGAAAATTTTATGAAACTTACTAATGTTATAGTTCCATCAGGTTGGTGCTGAGCTGAGGAGATTCATTTATACGAAGATCAATATAGATCGGGGGTAAACAGATTTTTGCACAAAGAAACATCTACCTGAAAACGGTGATTAGTAGTCTCATGGAAGGCATTCAATCCGCGAACGATTAGCTCGGTAGTCTCGTTCATTCTTCTGTAGTTGAAATCTGCTTCCGTATACCGTGAGAATCTACTAACCGTCACTCCGCGCGCGCGTACCAAACACACTACTCACAAATATGAGTGGTACCTGACAGCACGAATAAATTGGGTTCACATCCATGTTATTTAACTTTTACAATCCACGTTTGATCTGCGCATGCATAAATCTCATTTTCTGCTTTTGCCTAGTAAAACCTAGCGGTTTCGTAATTATCATTTTTTTAATTCTGTGTGGGTGTGGGGGGGGGACGGCCTCAATGGCAGATAAATAACTTTTACACAGAATCGGTGTCCGGAACCCGTGCTCAAGTTTATGGTACAAATTTGAGCCTCTTTCTCATCAATAGTCCAAACAGAACAAAGGTTACATTATCTATGCAAAATTTTCCATTACTATTCATAATTATCGTCATCCTAGGACATCCAAATGCATAAAACTTGATAAAGCAGGCGCTCCTGTTTGAATTCAAATATGTGTTTGAGCCAGCTGACAGTCAGGATTTTTTATATTATTGCTGTCTGCTGTTGGTCGTAAGAGAGAAGTGCGCAACGGTCAGGTGTATACTATTAAGCTACTTTGTCTTCTGGTCACCCTGTAACCCACTGTACAGATGGTCGTTTGAAAAAAAAAACGCACACAATCTAGAAAACTTACATGCTTATTCATCTCCGGAGAAAAAGATGACGAGAACGACCTCGGCAAAACTACAATTCACATCATAGTGTCCCCGAAAACTCCGATTTCAAATCCATTCCCGGTGTCCAGTCTTCACATCAAGTTACCATGGTGTTGTGGCTTAGAATTGACATCCATTGTTTGTTCGTTTTTTTTTCCGTAGCCCAAAGGCCAATCAAAGCTGTGTTTGCGGTTCACTACTAAGACTGACCTTATCAAGATTTCCGCTTCCAGCCAACATTGTTCATGCGCTCATTGTGTGTTTTCATTTTTTTTTCACTCTCCATCTCTCACAAGTATGTAGTATTTCTCAAGTATGAAAATCTTATCTACATAGGCAAAAGAATGTTGTCCCCGTGTGTCACCTAGAGGAACTACAATAGTTTGTTTTACCATCCCTGAATAATTTACAGCTTACGAGCTACACATATACAGCATGGCCTGATCCTCAATCAAACGTGCACCGAACAGGGCATCATAAATATTTTTCTTTGAAACTGCATTGCTTAATTGACGACAAACCAACCTAACAACAGTCACGCTTCTAGAGTCTGCTTCCAGTTGAAGTTGAAGACATCCACGTTTTTCATAAAATAGGGATGAGATGATTGCATTAGAATTTGTCACACAATAACACACGGAAAACCACAAGTTATTACTTGGATTATTGCACAATAACAACGCGTGAGCAAATTATTTTCATTTTTATATATTTTTCGCAAAAAAGATATTAATTTGAAATGCAATTATTGAACAGCGATCAGATTTAAAAAAATAGACCTAAATAGTTTTGCTCAATTTATATTATTTTTTAGAACAACAACACAAGCATCTTTCGTTCGGAACGTTAAAATTTATCATGGAAATCGGGATTTTTCGATGGTTTCTCAACATTTAGTAATCGCAAGAGTTCATTTTTAAAACGGACGAATTTCTCGCACGGTTGACAAAGTGTACGCCACTCTGTCCTCATTCAGACACATCAAAGCTGAGCGTACAACGGCAAAGCGCATAGATGCAACACAGACAGTTCTTGTTGTCCGTGACTATGTATTTTTCCCCTTCATAAAACCATTCTTCAAACTAATCCAAAAGAACAAAGACCCTCAGTGAAACAACGACGTGGAAGTCTTGAAATCAGTGGAACAAGAACACATTTACGTGGCACATTCATGAAAGACAACAGTCTGTGTTGAAAACCGAAGAATGAAGATGTTAGCAATTTAATACTGCTGAGTCCCAAGCATTTGTTTGTGTTGTGTCATCCGATTGCAATAAAAGCGGTCGTCTCGATCCCAAATGCAGTTCACGAGAGTCCAATTTTATCAGAGTATATCAAACTCTCCAGGTTGCGAATCAAGATGGAACTGTACAATCTGACGAAGAATCAACAGTCTCACAAACTTTTAGTATGAGAATGATCGCGAATATCCAAAAAAATTGCTGAGTTCCAATCCATCGGACCTTATTTATTCCCCAATGCGCTTATTTCCGTTTGCTTCCTTCAAAGTGAACTATTGTGTGAACTCGACGCAGCACGCTCATTGTCTCGCTAGTTATGCACGCACTCTTACTGCCCGAATGGTACAATGATCATCCCTGTTTATCAAGGTTTATTTATTTCAAAAAAGTGAAAACTGTGGAAGAATAGTTCACAAATGTTCCTTCACAGGGTGCCACACCCTTTGGGCACTTTGTATTGTTCCCATCAGTTAGAAAAATCGATTTCGTTCGGTTCGTCTAGAGCAAATGAAAAGGGGAAATTCAGACGTCTGAATTGAAGCTGTGCAACAGGTTTGCTTTCCAAGCGTCTAGTTTCATAATAATTGTAAATGATTCATGATCTGTTTGGAAATCCTATTTAGGCCGCATAGAGTTTTAACTCTCAATTTTGGTTTTCGTGTGATGTTGACTGGAGCAGGTTGCCCAGTGACGTTAATCAATCATACCACAATCAGCTGTTCACAAATTATTTACCAGTTCTTTGGTAAACAGTCGTTTTATTTACCTCATCGAGGTAAACTGTCAACTTTTTACCTACTGAAATATGCCACCAATAAATGCAGTCGCAAATGGGAAAGCAAACTATGAAAAGAAAAACAAGACGAATAGTTGCGGGAAGGACAACTTTCCAATTAGCTGATAACTTTTGTAAGTTGGATGGTTAGTGAAGACTGACTGCTAAACCAAACACCTCACTAGAAAAAAATCACGTCCTGAAATTTATCAGTTATCTTAGTGTGGATATGCTACTGAGCCTGAAGGTATTATGTATAGTGTATTTTCAGACACCATTTGAGAACAATTAAATGCGTTTTCTGTACAGTTCTGTTCAGTGCAAAACCACAGCATCTTCGAAGATTCTACACCAGTGCATCTGTACTTATTCTAAGCCATATTGAATGTATCCTTTGTACCGGTCACAAGCCTTTGTTATTGCTGTGTGCGGCCAGCAGTTTTCACAATGAATGCATAATGTGAACTGCTTGTATTGTTCTTTCGCCAGGCATCTTAGTTTATGCGTAACCTTGTGGGACTCTAATATTTTGCATGACCACATGACAAGTCCCAGAAGGAGCGGAATCAAGGGAAACGGAAGACGCAAATTTATTCGTTAACTTCAAACCAATGACTTAATTAACAGTGATTCCATTTAAAGCAAAGCGTGAACTTTTAACTTTAAAGTCCTTCATCCAACAGAAATAGAAGTATTGAACGTCGTCGTACAGCTCTAGTTTCTTATGAGAATTGGGTTCCATTTATAACTTTATCTGAAACGTATCCATTCGAAAAATGTCAGTTACGCCGTATAAACATTTGACACATCATTGAATAGAACGAACTTTTGAGAACATATATATGTACACCTTAAAATATGAATAGCAGGCATATGATAAAAACAGTAACTTATCATACTAAGCCACTGAGGTTACAAAGCATCCTGTTGCTGTTGAGTGACAAACAAGAAACAAACAATATGGCGGGCTACTGAAGCGGGAGAATATCTCATTGAACACACGAACACACTCACTCACTCAAGTGGTTGCGTTTTTGCACTCCGTGGCCAGTTCCATTTAACTCCATGCGTGGATACCTCTCTCTCTCTCTATGTTCGACGAAACCTCCTGCTTCCCCAATCGTTGTACCATTTGTGTGTGTGCTTACGTAAATATCCGTGCCTGCCTCATGGCAACCATCCCCTCCGGTGACAGCTCAAGTGATCGGTCATTTCTAAGCTAGTCCAACTTGCAGGCAAAAATGGCGTTGTTTGAAGAGAGAGAGAAAGCATTCCGTCTTGGAGCCTTGTTCTTGGCCACAGGCTGTGTTGTGTATCGTCAATCATCAGGCTCGTGTGACAGTTGAGTTGATGAAAAAAGGAATATCATTGCCCGATATGTGTATGAGTGTGCGTGTGTGTGTGGGCGGGTGAGCGGGTGGGTGTGCTTGTGTGGGCACGAAAACAGTCTGAGTACGTGCGTGCGTGTATTGCTTTTCTGTTTTTATACTGTCGTATATACGGGATTCCATTCCGACTTGGTCGGAATGTGTGCACATTGTTTTGAGACTCTGTTAGCCGCACATGTGAATTTAACATGACCGAGACATGAATCGCACGCAAATAGACAAACAGGGATATGCATAAGAAAACAAACTGCAACAAATATAAAACAATGCGTAGGGAAATTCCGATGTCTGTCTCTGTGTGCCACAAATAAAGTGCCAGTCAAAATATTCATCATCAAGTTTTGACAACAGCTAGTCAATGTTTTCGTACTGTCTGAACCCAAGTGCACGGGGAATTGGTGTGCGCTCCTGCAGGGGAATCAATGCAATACCAAGAGAGAAAAACCCCGATGGTATTTCACAGTCTGACTGACGTGGGACGATTGATGTTACATGAGCCAGAAAAAATGAACTATTTCATATCTACTACAAAATGTTCCTAAAAGAAGCTAGTGCTGTTTGTTGTGAGGCAATTTCGTAGGAAAGGGTAGTTGAGAGCCCAAAAGAAAATCTGACTTAAACGTCTAACAGTTCGAAATCAATATTTGAAAATCATTGTAAACTACAAGAAAAAATAACAAGGGCCCAACTGTTCATGATTTATTTTTACGAAGAAATTCGGATGCAGTTTCAATTAAATCACTTTTCGGTAAATTATTTTCTGTGCTCCCGACTGGACTAGCCCATAAGTTGAAGCCGATTCCAGATGTATTTGACCACTGTGCTGATGGAACATGCATATACACTTCATGTAGAAAAGTTACGTCTCTGAGTTGCAGCAAAACAGGTACTGTGTTTGCAAATCAAATCCCCTTCTTGTATAGTGTTATTTCATGTGGAGATGTTTACGCAATATTACAGGACAATGAACATTGGTTGTACAAGCACACGCCCGTCTGCAAGAGTTCCGGAACGCCATCCGGCATGACTGAACAACAATGAAACTGAAATTGTTTCGTACCTCACTGATTCCAGTCACGGTGTGACCAAGGCATTTCATCCTTTATCCAGTGTTCGGGATCGCCGATCTAAAGCGACCAAACAGTTGCATCCTAGCAACCAACGAAGCTGGTAGGGTTTATTTTCTTGCCTTATTTCTCTCGTTTACCGTTTGTGAAACCACCCTGAGGCTCATTACTTTCAGGTCACTCCACCCCACCGGAATGGCACCAACTATGCAGAAACCCGATAAGAAGCTCAGTTTTATCGGATTTGTGAACCACTGACAGATAACAAAACATCTCTGTTTGATTCATGAATTGTGATATTATTTTCGTGTACAAAAGTGATGCGGTAAAAAGAATGCGGTATAAAAATGCAGCACAAAATACATTACCAGTTGATAGTTCAACCAAAACACGCCTGTTTCATGAGAATGACAACAAGAATTCGAATTTTTTTGTGCGTTATCTCTTCAACTGTGTACAAACATTCACGTTAAATGACCGCTCTTTTAAAACCACAAACACTGGACTAGGGAAAATCAGTGCGAAAGTCAGAGGTTACCAGTCACACCCGGATCAAACAGAGGGAACGGAATGTAAAACACAATTATTGACCGGAACCATGGTGACAACCCTAACATGGCAGGGAAAGGCTAGTCACACATTTTAATTATTTGTTTGTTTGATTGATGCCGAAAGGTTAAAGTCTCAGCAAATTGTGAAAATCAGCAATATTCTGTCGGCTTAATAGAGCGAACGCTTGCTTCGTATCGATGCGAATTTTTCAGTCCAGCAGATAGCGGAATAGAGAACTGGAGGAAGTCTTCAAACCATTCAGCAATTCATTCCTCGGGATATGTTCTGAGGTCTTAGTGGCTAACTGTCTACCAGTCGCGCCGATATACGAGGACTGAGCATCACTTTTCTGGATATGCAGTACACTACGAGATGCAGATGACCGGGCGAGGAAAATGTGAACTTTAAGGCATTGAGTTCCCTTTACCCATTTCATCAAAACAGAAAGAAGACAAATGTCGCGAGATGAGTTAACATTTCGATTAATCTACTCAGTCACTGACTTAAAACAAACAGGCACGCATATATACATATATAGCACATGGAATTAATCAATTATAGTGAACGAACGTGTACAAGCATACCGAGATTACTAAATTTAGATGACCTTTCACTTCTAAATTTAGTATTCGTTCCATGTGCGTTCCATGTGTTTGTTCCATGTACTTTATATATGTGTGCCTGTTTGTTTTAAATCAGCAACTGAGAAGATTAAACCAAATGTTAACATTTCGCGATATTTATCTTTTTTTCTGTTTTGATTAAACATGAACTGTTATCAACTGTGATTAAATTTACAGTGGAACAGTTACAGTAGCCCATCTAGCAAAGCTTTCGGTATTTCATCGGGAACAATCCGTACCATCCCATATGAGAAACTCGGTCTCAGAAACGTTTGCGCAAGCTGAATACCCGATCAGCTCCCTGAGGAAGAGAAAGCAGTTCGGGTGAATTAGTGCAACACTATGCTTGCCAGGTTTGATGATAGACGCTCAAATGCAGCTTGGAAGATTATCGGTGGTGATGAGACCTGGGTGTGCAGTTTCGACCCAGACAGACCCAAGCAACAAGCGGCTCAGTGAACACCGGTTGGTGAGTCGCCGCCTCAGAAATTTTGGTGCGAGTGTAGTAAAGCAAGGCAGATGGTGGCTACGTTCATGGCCGAAACCGATCCTGTGGCTACTGTACAACAGAGTACAGTTATCGGAGACTGATACTGATTGTCTTCCGAAAGTGCTGGAAGCTGTTTCCAGGTATCATTTGAGGACTTGAACACGAGGGACCTTACTGCATCGTGACAAAGCACCTGCACACAGGCTTCATGTCGTCAGTAATTTTCTGGCTAGAGAATGCATTCAAATCTGGATCCAAGTAACATTTTTGTGTTCTCAAATGTCAAGCGCATGATGTGGGTAATCCGATATGAATCATCGAAAGCTGTAATGGATGCCTTCATTGAACTGGTCAGGGGGTTACCCGCTTAGGCATGGTCCAGCTGTTTCCCGCGAAATGGTTTGAGCACATGAAACTGGGCATGAACGCTGGCGGAGAATACTTTGGGAAAATATATTGTTCTTTTTGCGTAACAAATAAAACGTTTTTACCACTGGAGACGTTTTGCTTAGCCATCGGAAGTTTATTGAAGGAGGTACCTGGAAAGTTTAGCTTTTTCAAGTTCGATTCCACAATCATTTGTTTGTTTCTACAGGACAATAATTAGCAAAGCGGCGCTGTGCGGTGTTTAAGGATCATATTTTAAACTACGTGCTACTTTTTCATTCTGATCACCTTTGACGGTTAATGTGAGAGAGAAAGCCTCTCGTACGCCGTTGCTCTAGTCACTGTGTTATTGCCATGCTTAGCACTGAAATTATAAAGATATCTGTGCTGTATAGAATATCCGCTCAAGAACGTTTTCAAGGCTTTAAGCAGAGAACATCCTCTTCTCTCTAGAAAATCCATTTTCCGGGGCCCATTTATATTGCATTGGACAGAATATTCTGAAGTTCAGATACTGTCCGGTCCAAGTTGGCTTGTGGAATTTCGGACCTGATGAGAGATCCAGCATCCTTTCTCGTGCGTTTAACGTTCATGAATTGAAACGATGTCACAGGTTCACGTCCCTCGGTAAATTTGATGTTAAAGTGTCAACAAATGAAAGGTTTCAGTATGTTTTGCCCGAGACCTTTGTCTTTGATAACAAAAGATGTACAGTCAACGTAATGCCTATAGTAAAATGTTTTGTGTATTGATTGAAGGAGTTTCGTTTCTTCTAGATACCCCACAAATATATCATTTAACACCTGTCGTTATTCTGATCGAACCTCCACATGAATGTCAGTACACCGTGGAAGAGATAACAGTTGAAACAGTTGAATTTTAACGAAACGCCCAGGTCACATGGGTTTGACTTTACAAGGTGCGAAATAGTCAAACAACTGATAGACTTAGTCGCCCCACTTATAAAGCTCATCAGAAGGTGTTCGCCAACTTGTTCGGACAAATGTTTGCTCGTTTTATACCCCAAGATACATTTCAGAAGAACACGCTTTCTTTCATGGTCTCTCTTATACTGTTCGCAACCAACCCCATCGCCAAACCCTGATGTCCCGAATATAAATGTTTGCGTTTGATGCCCCAAGTATGAATAACATCCGGTCATGGACGTTTAAATGCACTTTTTTCACACTTAATTTTGCTATGAACCGTTACCCATCAAACATTATGATATACGCTGGGATATACAACCCAGTGGATGGCTTTCACAATTTTTTTGAATGACAAACATATCAAACCGGGTTGCAGAACGGGTAAAGTTGTGATTTAGCCGACTGAGTTCATCAAATGGCCGATTGCTTTGTGCACATTAGAACTGATGTGGCATGCGTGAGTTGTGAAGAATTCATGACTGGTGACAATCACTTCATCCATTGTTCTTGTCTTTCCACAAGTATATGAAATGAATTTTTCCAATAAGTCCACTGTCCAATGATCTGAACAAGAGTACACCAGATGACATTTGGAAATTTGAAAATCACATAGATCCGACAACACGACATTCATTTATTGTCATTTTACAACCATGATTGTGGTTACGGAGATACTCTGCGAACTGAAGTAGCACTCTAGGTCTCACCGGGTTTTTGATAAAATGCTTATCAAACTTTAAGGGCCACTATAACCCATAATATTAGATTACGCGTTTGCACTTTGGGGAGTCCATGTAGCCTTGACGCACTTGATCTTCAGGGTCTGAACAATTCGAACGAAGCTACAGATATATGGTTCGATTCTGTATCTTTTTCTATTAGGCTTTAGACAAAACCTGTAATTCTTGAGCCTTCATCGTGGTAATTATTTCAAGTGTTGCAGCGTTAATAAACTAGTGACAGTTATTGGGGATGTACTTGTGTGAACGGTGTTTACTATCCTCGACATGAATATCTACCCACGTCTCATGAATAGAGTTCACTTTAAGTGAAGATACGGAACGATAATTATCTACTTTTTTGTGGTATCACATTTTGATTTATTTCCTGGTTTATGAACGCAAAACAACGAACCGTTTGTGTTTCAGTTTTACTCACAAAGGTATCGCACCTTATACAGAAACCCGGAAACTGTTTCAGATTTGCCAGATGGTTTGACGAAACGGGGAAATCGCTTCAACCTTCTCCAATCAAAATATGATGCAGCGCGCGACTAATACACCTCATTTCTTTAGCAAGCTTTTCAACATCAACATTTGTAGAATATAAAATGTTGCAATATTTGTTGACCTTAGAATATCCTCAGTACTTTTGGATCTCACTCGCCTATAGCCTTGTGATTACACTTTATACGTCACGGCTATAGAACTACGGGTGGTGACTGAATGTTTTCTGGTTTTGGCTAAAGAAATGCTAGTCTAGGTTAAAAGACTGTGGGTTTTGGCTAAAGCTTGATGGGACAACGTGTTGTGGGGGTTTCAAGCGGCTTGTCCATTGTCGTATCTTGTTGGTTTGATTACAGAATTAGCATTATCTGTAAAACTCGCATTCATCTTTGTCAAATTCCGATAGAAGCAAAGTAGCAAAAGGCATCGTCTGATGCGTTCAAATAGACGGATATCACACTACAAGAACAAAAAAAAGAAAGCCATGAAATACAAATATTTCGGAGTGCACCAACTATGACATTACAAAAACATGCTCAGCAAGGAACAGTTGTTGTCGGTTATTCCAATACTAGCCGTTACAGATCATTTCATGAATGTGGTATGTTTATGCCCGTACTTTCAGCTCAGCTCAGCCGCAGTGTTTGGTTTCCATTGACGTGATGATGGAGTTGGACCGGGGTTTGCAAACCCTTTGCACTCGGTTTGTGTTTTGTGATATATGCAAATGAAGTGCGTCCAGGACATGGCCTCGACTAACCTGTGCACATAGGTTAGGTGTCTCGAATCCGCATTAGGAATAATTTGATAGAGAGCTTTCCTTGACGGATGGAGTGAGATTTTAAGCAGGAGTAGGAAACCGTCTTTGCGTTTCACTACCGTCCTGAGAAGGTAGTGGAACACTAGGTGTATGATGCTACTTCTGTAGGGGGCAAATGTAAACTTTCTTCTAATACTTCTTTCTTCTTTGTTTCTTCTAATACTGATTTCTGCTCAAGTGTTCGGCCTTACTTAGTAAAACAGTTTCAATGACCGTTCTCAGCTTGACTGAAGTTTGGCTAACTTTGTTTATAGTCTCCTGAATAATCGCATCTTCTCAGCTTTTTCATCAGGGTGACTAATTATGGCTGATGACATTTAAACTTTCCATTATGATCAGTTACTGTTTGTTGGTAAAACGCAATAAACATCGCATAGTTTATCTTCAGTGTACAGTTTTGTGTTTGTAAGTACTAAACTTGAACAATGTCACAAACAATAATCATAATCATAGATGCGGTGTGATAGAGGACTATTAGCCATGCGCATTTTGATTGCCGACTGACCTCCGTATTTCCAACCCCTTTTATTCCGTCCTACGGTCACCAAACTCAGTAAAAGTTTAATCAAAAAAGTAGTCTCTTTCGAATACAAACCGAAAGCCTCGCAACTGTCAAACAAAAATGATCGCTCTAGGTCACAGTATGGGCACCCGTTCAAATTAAATAAGACATTCTGTTGACGATAAAAAAAGGTTCCAGTTTGATATACGTTACTCGAACTTCGGCAACGGTCACGATCACGTTTTTAGGTGCGTCTCTATTACCTGTTGTTCATTTTCCAAGGTGCAATTCGTGACTAACTTTATCCGGCTCCTCACCGTCGGTTTTAGAGCAGGGTATGTGAGTCTCATTCTTGCAGCACCCCTGATCACATCAAAGGTAATCACACCCATCCTTCAATTGTACTGTTTTGGCTGGTAGTTTGGTTTCACATGGCACTGCATGAGGCCAAGCAAGAACATTTATCCCAACACAGGCACCGCTGAAAGCTACTGCCCAGATAAAATGTTGACTGCATTGTCGGCATGAATCTTTCGCTGTCCTAATATGCCGCAGTATTTTTTTTGCGTTTTGCCCATTCGGCTATTAGAATTATTGAAGCTCAAACCTTTTGAACACCAGTTAGAGCACATGGATACAGTTTAATTAACATTCGCAACCATTGGAAACCACTGTGATGAAAAAACTATGGAAGTGGATTGGCTTCGGGTTTGTGGGTTTGTCCACAATAAACTGAAACGTTAACTTTGGTCGGCGGTAGTGGCCCGATGATAACGTCACCAAATAATCACCCCGGCGATGTATGTGCAAATCCCACCACCACCGCCTGACTTTTCCCATTCTGTATGTTGCATGCCAGTCCTTTTATTGGCCGCTTCCCACCTTCTAAAACTTGTATCTTTGTATATTCAATAAAAGGAAGTGAAATGAAAAAGAAAATCGAGTTAATATATCGTTCGGGTCAACGTTACATAGTTTTTCTGTTCATACAAATTTAGGTAATACGGTGTAACGATTTCTGATGAAAATAGAGTAGAACATGTTCATTTTCTGCGATTCATAATCATGTCATTACATCACAATACATTTATACATATACATATAACGTTTTGGGAAGGAAAAAGTTAGCATCATAGTTGAGTACTATAGCTTGGTAGAATACGTGAGTACTGATATGCACCTATTTTGATATTTATTTTGCTGAGTACCAAACCGAGCTTTTTCGTCACTCTGGGTGACTGTTTATACAAAATAGAGTAGGTTTGTGCCCTATTGAAGTCCGCATTAATCGATGTGCTTTGGTCGGTGTCCCCGGGCATAANATATATGGGGGGGGGTCATTTCTTTTCACTTATACGTCTATGATTCCTAAACCGATGTGAATTTTAGACTAAGCACACGCCCCGGAAATAATTTAACTGATGAATTTAAAATTATTTTCAACTAAACTTGATCACTCGTGACCGGAAAGTGACGTGATCCAAAACTTGCCATATTTGTGATCTCCAAATTGGTAAGTTACAGTATTTTCATGTACACACGAGTTTCGGGATAAATCCCCTTCGAGCGCAATCAGTCTGAGTAAAACAATGACATGTTAGAAACCATTTTGTCCACTTAGGTGAACGGAACATACCCCAAGCTGAAATCGTTACATCTGTCTGCAGAAACATAGCCAATTTCATAATCTCACAATCGATTTTGTTCACCTAGTCAGAAAACTTTTTCAATTACTTGTTTCTTCACTTCAGTTGCAGATCGTCTGTGACCCCGACAGTTCCCGAGGTTTGGGGACGGTGAGGCAGTTGCTGTTGCTGACATATTTCTGTGAACTGAACTGATGAAAACACAGTTCCCATGACGACTAAAACAACAACAGCACGCAAAAGCTTATCCCGTGTTATAGATTTTGATACACGAATAAACATCACTATTTCTATACATGTTTTCCAGGGAAACGATAGACGGAGTAAGATAGAAGATCGATACTTCTCGCAGATGTTTTTTTCAACTTTACACCTAGTTTGTGCAACAATGTTCTGCAATTGGTACTTTTTTAATATTTTCCGGTAAACTACAGTCGCTACTGATGAACAAAGTTGTGAGTACAACAATATCACATTTTTATTCAGCTCCTAATCATTTGTCAGCTGTTCTGTAACACAGAAAACTTTCGTTCAGACTGACTATGTTTTGACAGTTCAACGAAGCATTGTTTAGGTAGACTGAGAACGGACACGTGATGCATCTGGTCGGACAAGTGTAACAAATATCTAACATGTAAACTGGTGGTAGAAAAGCGCTGGCCGTATGCTTGAGCAAATTTCCAGCATGTACTAACAAGCTTTCATGCTCTGGTCTTTAGGCTATCAAAGGTATCAATTAACAGGCTGCACCTTAAAACGGCAGAAAAAAAACGTGGGATTATTTTTCTCATGTCATATTAAAACTGGTGAGCACAAAACACAAGCAATGTTTTCGCTCTCGTGGGTATCGTAAAGTTAAAAAATTGTGCTCGATTGTTCTAAACAGGAGAAGATATAGTGCTTTCGCTAGTCATCACATGGTATAATTGACCAGTCACCCCAATAGGACACACCCATGACATCGCAATACAACCGCACAGAATGGCCCGTCAGAATTATGCTCATTGTTAAGCTATGTGTTGTTTCAATTTTAAACTGTCTATTTTATTACTCAAACGAACATTGCGGAAAATACCACATTTTTTTCGAACCCTTTTTTACACCTGTCTGAAAGATATGTGTGAACATTATATTTCTAGTTGAAACTATCGAATTTTTCGACAATTTGACACATTTGGCCTGATGATTGCACCGCATGAACGGGAGATAAATTGGTGCAGATGTTATGAAACCCCTTGATCGAATATACTACTGCCTGCACTTTTGTGCGTTCACAATGAGTCATTCTCCTTCCTAGTTAAGCGATACCAACAGATAGATTTACTATGAGCAGACTGCTGGAGCTGAGTTATTTTCGTTGGCTATCTTGAACGTCAGCTGCGATACGACAGTGAATGACTAAGAACAAACTGCCGGTATTTTGATGACATAATGGTTTTTGTGACTCCATGAAAGACGAGGAGTATCTATTTGTACACTTCAATAGTTTTCACCCGAACATACCAATACGTTGTCACAATGAATTGCAAGACAATCGTCTTTCTGAAGGTCAGGTCACATCTGAACAAGATAAAGATAATTTTATCAAATCAACCTTGATCCATCCAATAAACTGCACTGTAGCTCGTGAATTGCCGACTTTCATCGGGTGCATGCGAATGGTGCATTTTTAGAGGTTATAAATTGATTGAACCTGATCAAGATAGTAACGACCACGGCGGTGCCTCACATTTGACTCCAAAACACAGATATTTATTTCTAAGACACATGAGTTGTATTTACCCTTGACTGAATAAAACGTTCAGATCATAAGACTCATCCAAATCCCTTCATAGCATGACCAGAAGACATATAATCCCGTTGTGCGCTTTACCTCAGTTTAAGTTCGCGAGCGGTGAGATGTCGATTGATAATAGCCTAAATGAAGGACGAAATCAATAATCGTACAGAGAACACTGTTATAAAATAAGAAAGGAAATTTCTGCAACCATAAAATATATATTTTACTTAATTTAATTCAAACTATACTAACCACCAATTCCTTAGTAGCAAGGTAGAAGCTAGGTTTCTGTACTTAGTTCTGTTCTGAGTTAACATGCTATAGTAGGACGCATTAATTGGGTTGCACTCAACTAGCTAAAGTCTACTTCAAATTCAAAGTAGTGTTTGCTCTTCTCCATGGGGGAAGGGAAGCCTGCTTTATCCCAAACAATATCGAAAGCATAAATTTTGCGCTTTCTTCCAGTAGTTGAGATGTTCTTGAGCGAACACATATTCCGGATGGAAAGTTGTCGCTTCCCAAACACAACAAGTGTAACCGAGTGAGGACAGAAGTTTTTTGACTGTGTATTAGTGATGATGTATCTGTAATGTACGATTTGTACTTCAGAATTGTTTTCCTCTTTCAATAAATTGAAAATATCAAGCATGAAGGTTGATTCACTTCTGCTTGGTCGCGGTTTGATCACCTGACACTTCAATGTGCCCCAAGCCATTTGACCGAATACAACTTGACACAAAAAAGCATAATCGCATCACCCGCATAGTCAGCGGAATGTGTAATAGACATCATTTATGCATATCGGACACATCGTTAGAAACATAGGACATAAGTGTATAGTACTCAGGAGTGATGTTGCTGTCCTGGCCTGTCCCCCTTTAACCCATGTCAGTACACGATGCTTCTCTCGTCCACAGTAAACCGTAGTCCTTTGAGCAAACTCAGTAACACAGCCGTTAATTTGTTTTTGACCGATTCATTTGTAACGAAGTTTGCTTGCTCAAACACAGGCAGGCTGATCTCAAATTGAAAGATTCATGAAACAAGTAAGCACATGAATATATAAGTCAAAGTCAAAATCAAAGTTTTATTATGGGCGTTTTAACAAAGCTAAAGCTTATCATGCCCCATAGGATTTTTACAGAATGTTTTGAATAACTTCACAAAGATAAAATAACAATGATAATATTGTTTGTGATCGCTCACGGATGTTGAAATTTTAAGTGTTCCAATGCTTTATCAAGTTGCGATTTAAATAGTTCAATTGTAGGAGCACATACTACATCAGATGGGAGAGAATTCCATGCGCTGCACACTCTGACTGCAAACGAGTGATACCGGTAATCAAGGTGACTGTTCTGGGTCTTCACCTTTAGTGGATGTCCCCTGAGGTGGTCATTATGAGATAAAGTCAGCAGAGAACGGCAAGGGTGGTTGGGTTAATGCAGTATGTGATATGCCANGATATGCCAATATTAGGTCCCCTCGAAGTCGGCGGTATTGGGATGAGTAGAGTCCCAATATTTGCAGTCTTTCAAAGTATGTCTCGTTATATAAACCTTTTACCAATTTCGTTGCCAGCCTCTACGGATGCTCTAGAGCCTTCCTGTCGCGGGTTAACCATGGATTCCATACTTGAACGGCGTACTCCATGTGTGGCCGAACGAACGCTGATAACAAGCGTGGAAACAATGCTCTTTCGAAATGCCCGAAAACATGTCTGAGAAGTCCCACTTGCTTTAGAACCATTAATGATGCTCTGGCACAGTGCGTGGAACATCCTACGTCCTCCTGCACCATAATTCCCAAATCCCTTTCATCAGTGGCATGCGGTAGCATTTGGTTACCCAGAACGTAGGAGAAACGAGTCTTATGCGGCATGGAGATGACTCTGCATTTGGNGTTGGCGATTGACCATCGGTGGGCTGCGTCGATCGTTTGTTGGAGTGCTATATGATTCACAGGATGTGTTACATTTCTCTAGATCTTAGCGTCATCTGCAAATAACAGTGCATTAGGCCCAAGGACATGTGGCAGGTCGTTTATAAACGCAAGAAAGAGACGAGGCCCCAGTACGGATCCTTGAGGAACCCCCCGGGTAGCGATGATAGGCTTTGATAATGAACCACCAACACAAACTGGCATGGTTCTTTGTCGGAGAATCTCTTTGATCCAGTCCAGAACCAAACCTCTTACTCTGTAGTTTAAGAGCTTTTGCATTAGAATTTGGTGATTTACTCGATCAAATACCTTGGAGAAGTCCAAATAAACTATGTCCAATGGTTGGCCTGCATCAACGAATTTTGTCCACTC
>UZAN01039404.1:113268-128563 GCA_900618425.1 Echinostoma caproni | reverse complement strand
AGAAGCCTATGCTAATGAAGTTCCGCAACCCAATCTTGTGCGCACAGACGTTCGTGACGGAATCAGTGGAGCGAATTCTCCTCCCCGCTCTCCTTGCCAGCCTGACTGTTGTTCATTGAACCATTATAGTTATTATTACCTTTTTGTATAAATATCATATGTTTCACATTGTGGCGAGTAAGGAGAATGAAAGAGAGGTTAAAATATCGCAATATTTGTCTTCTCTCTGCTCTAACAAATTGGATAAAAAGAACCCAAGGTTTCAAGTTTACAAAGTTATTTCCCCCAACTCAACCGAACAGAATCACGGTAGAGGATTTTACGTCTGCTTTCTGGCGCTTCAGATTCAAAAACGTTGGCCGGTTTACGCTATTCACACTTCATGGTTTTTGTAGGTCGGTCACTACAGCACTGTTCCATTTGAAACGTTTTAAGGAAGGTTGATTTACTGAAATTGATTAACTGAAAAGCCCCAATAAGCTGAGAAGAATGACATGACAAGAAAACTCTCTATATATATTTGAACTCACGTGCGATGGCGATTACAGTTGCACATAGGTGGTGAACGGCTTATGAAATTATTAACCAATTATTGGTTGTTGCGACTCTTAATAGAACGTACTTGCGCTGGTCCTTATTTTGCTTACTTTACTGTTTTATTGTTTGGTAATAAATAAAAGTAAAATAACTTGGTAGTCCTGGATTACGAACGTATTCAACTGAAAACAACAACGGACAATGCAGTTATAACGGCCGGAGGTTTCGTGTGGTGAGGTCGTCGGAATAATCGCTTGGGGATCATGAGTTCGAGCCCCACCAGTGCCATCGCTCATCTTCCAATTTTCTGTCTTTAAGCAGCCAGCTTTTGTTTAATCGCGGCTCCCTTCCTGGAAGTTAATCGTACATTTTGATAACCAATAAATCAGAAGGAAGCGAAAAACATTTATATTATATTTTATACCATATACCTACTGGAACTAAGATATAAATTGACACAACTAAGTTAGTCTGGAGAGTGTATCATCGAGACCGTTAAAAGCCGCTCATATATTTGTAATAGTCAAATCGGGAACTGTATGATTTCTTCAATCGTTCCAATGCTCTTGGATATGATTACAATACTCACTGCCTGACGAACATGATCTATTTCATGATTGCGCGACTTGTAAACGCAAAATCAGTGGAATGAATTCTACCATATAATTGTAATCAAGCAGTTGTCCTTACGCAAGAAAAAGTTATCCACAGCGAGTTTTTTCTTTAATTCGTTGTGTCCAGTTTGCTTTCCTCAAACTTCTACAACGTTTACTGTTATTTACAACGCTTTTCATTTGAAAACAATGATAACTTCGAAAAATATTATTGGCCATGATCATGAAAACAAAACAGAGGGAGATCAATTATAATTCTGTGGATGAAAATCTTTATGATAAATGACAAAGGGCATTGGACAGCTGTTTCTTCCTGTATGGGACTCGTCGGCAATGCCTACGTTTTGTGTCCCTGTCAGGACTTGGACAGCAAAATTTCGGGTTGGGACTTCAAACCCTTACCCTTGAGCTACACGAACGAAGGTAATCACCTTGTGGATCAATCAATTTCAGAGTAGCGAGCTTGGATTAGCCCATTCGATTGTTAAGAGGCACGAATCACTCTTGATGGCCTTGGGTGTGGATTCCACTCCTTGGGAGATCGTTAATTCCCCACGATTTCGTGCATTTACATGAGATGGAAATGTTTATGATAACCGACAAAGAGCACTGGACAGCTGTTTCGTCCTATTTTGGCACTCGTCAGCAGTACGCACTTTTTAAGTCTCAAGGAGTGAAACCCACATCCAAGGACATCAAGTGTGCCTGGTGCCTCTTAACAATCGAATGGACTAAAATACAATCCTGTTGCTTCTGATTTGGCGGAAACCTGTACACCATGCGACCGACGGGGGAGGGATCATATCTTGTGAAAACCTCCACAGTTTGTACATGTGTGAAGGAAGAGGTCAGGATCGGTTATATGCCTGCGCTCATTTCTTCAGGGCGCATGATGTCGTTTAACACTTCTGTGAGTCATCTCTGTGACTATCAAAATATCTTTAAATTGATAGGTAACATACTGCTACAATCGCCTTGGGCATTGTTTCTCAATCCGGATTGATTGCTCAGAATATCAACATTGAGAAACAGAACAGCTTTAAATAAAATCAATCTATCACTTCACAGATTCAAAACATCTCACCAAAAATGTATACTAACTGCAAATGATGAACGCCGGTTACCAAATTACTGGTAAATTATTGAAAAACACGTTAAAAAATTATTGTCATTTAAGGTTGCAACTCTTCTAATGGATAACTGCTAACTTCCTGTTCTTTCGTGTAACATTTCTTCTAGAAAATGATACATTTACATGTGTGATCTGTTTTCCCTTCTCCCACGTCACGTAGAGGGCCAGATTCAGGCCAACAGCAGAAGTTTCCCATTTGGGCTGTCCTCCGGACATTACAAAACTCACGGTGTTCCATTTACTGTTTGCCAGCCTTTACGATGAGTCTGCAAACGTTTAATTTCAACCTGAAATAGAAAGTGTTATTGCTTTACCAGAGTTTCATCCATGTTCAGACACGGAAAACCGAATGGTGTGTTTCGACTTGCGCATTTCTGACTGATTATTCTCCAATCCGTTTCACTATGTGGTCTGCATTGAGATCATAGCACATGCATAACCTGAGAACCCATCAACCATGACAAGGCATCATCTGTTATTAACAAGCTAGTAAGATAACGCTTGTGTTCAACAAACTTTGTGTGATTTTTATGTCCCTTGTTACACGAAAAGCGTCACAAAGGTGGTCTCCGTGTAAACCAAACTCATGTTAACGAAACAATCGTGAGATAGTAAGAACTCCGCAGTTAGATCAATGACGGGTTTTGTTTGGTTCTTGACCTAGCGGGTACATGCATCAGATCTTCATCTAGGGTGTATATTAGCCTTTTCATTTAATACTTATCAGTGCGATGTCATTTGCTATCCCGAATGGAGATGGTAGTCAGTGTTACAGCTTGGAGTTTGTTGCTACTCTTCTTTGGTCTGTGACGTGAGTTTATCCAAGCAACATTCGGGATGAACTGGAACTGTATAATCCTTTTTATGTGAACTGGTCATGATAAATTTGTGTTTAGACATTCTTTACTGTATAGAAAGGGAAAATTCACGTGCAAAACAATTCAGTCTCAATTCGCCTTGCATTACCGTGCGACGGCAAGAGAGGGGGGGGAGGGGTAAATTTTGTGACCCCATCACAAAATTTCGAGTACGATTTTTTTTTTCACACCTGGATTCTCTCAGATAATTCCGGTCAGAGTTTGCGATTTGTCACCTAAGACAATATGCGAGGTTTTAAACGCGACCATCCCCAGTGAAATGAACTAATTCCGGAAGAGTACGGGACGGGACGGGACGGGGTGAGGGAAAGCAAGAGATCAGTTTGGAGCAAATGAATATTGCAATTAGTCATTTGTTTGTTCCGGTCACGAGGAAAGAAATAACCAGTCTCGTTGATGTTTTGACTCACATAGCGTTGTGTTTTATCTTGAATTTCAGCGACTGTAATTTGAGCTCAGTTGTTTGGCGTACATTGATAATGAACATCACGAGAAAGTATATCAGTGCTCTCTAATTTTGCACATCATCAAATATTTTAGGTAGTCAGTAATCCTAAATGACCACAACCTCTGAGGATTACACAGACCTCGATGTTGCCCTAAGTGTTTCACATGATGTTTCTCTCTTAATTCTGTGGTAAAATTCACTGGTGAAGATCTTTCACAGAGGTGGTGAAGTGGTTACCTTTGTCAATAGTAAATGGTGTGAAAAACGCTAAGCAATTCTTTTTACTTTGGTACTTTTATGATAAATTGTATTTCTGTGCATTGCAAACCCCAATTTCTCGGCTACTTTGATCATATTACACCTGCTAACATTTACGTTGCTCCCGGCACGCCTGCCTCTGATATCCGTTCGGTTGTTGGTTTTATCTCCTAATAACTTGCAACAGGTTTGTAACAGTCTCCAGGCATTGCGATTGACGATTTCAATCATTTTGACATCTTCCTAGCCAACTTAGGCATCTTGAATCTTGCAAATGTTCCCACCCGTCTGGGTGTCCAACTTGATAGCATCTTCTTTAAAACCCGGGAAATCTTTTTTCATTGAAAACTGGGATCCCATAGACAACTCATACCACTGCTCTATTCTTACACTCCAAAATTTACGGTAGATATTTCCATCGCTGTATGACCTGATTTGCCTCCAGAATCATTAGAAGGAGAATGTTCTTCCCTTAAACATTAACCAGACGTAGATGCATCGAATTTGCTGGCTTTTCCAATACTGCCAACTCTTCCAGTTGTGATCATCTCACATGTTACCTTAATTATTGCTATGCTTTGTGTTGTTCAATTGAGAATTCATTCATTCGGACTGACAGATTCCTTTCGCTGCTTCTGAAACAGCTTCGTCGTGATAAAGAAAAGGCCTGAAGACTAGAAGTCGCAATGCAATACTGCGCCTAAATCTGATGTATATCGAAACGCTTATGAGAAATAAGAACTGTCGTGAAATGTGGTCTATATACAGGCAACTCCGTGGATCACGCAATAACCCTTCCCCGAATGTTGAGGAGTTAAACCATCAATTCGCGAATTTTTCTGTACTAAACCGAACACCACATTCCATTGCCACTCTGTCACACCGGTGGAAATTTTGAAGATGCGGAAGTCTCCCAAATCCAACAAAGTGCATGTCTCTGATTTATTGTCCTTCAACTAGTTAAAAGTGTATGCTGAAAAACT
This sequence comes from Echinostoma caproni, assembly GCA_900618425.1. Lineage (NCBI taxonomy): Eukaryota > Metazoa > Platyhelminthes > Trematoda > Plagiorchiida > Echinostomatidae > Echinostoma > Echinostoma caproni. Next base: position 123,713 of record UZAN01039404.1, on the reverse strand, counting down.
ATGCTCAGCTAGTTCCGACTTGTTCAATTCGTATTTCATCTGGAAGTATCATTGATGGCCGAAGACCTGCCGGATAAGCTTATTCCTGTTAAAAAGATCATTCAAATACTGACCGATTGCTTTCAAATCAGCGCTTTTGAAAGTTTTCAAAATAGTGTTTCTAAACTGGATAACCCTATTGTCTGTCGCTCATGACCCTATTCATTTTACTTATAAACCTTTGTTTTACACTCTCCATGCCGTTGTTCACGTTGTTCCCTCCATTTCATCATCAGCGAATAAAGGGTCCGGGATCGTCCGTTGAATTTTTCCGAATTATGCCGGTGCTTTCGGATCACTTGACCAAGGCATTCTCATACAACATCTTTTGGATTGCCGCCTGGCACTTGATGTGTTGGAAATACTAATCAATTAACGCTCAAATAGGACGCAATTATTTCTTTGTAACGGTAAGTCTTCACCCATCAAAAGTTATACTCTGGGGAATTTTAGTGTGCTGTTTTATCTGCATTTTTCTTTCACTGTATACTAGCACTCTTTCCCTCTCTCTCAACTTTATCGTATGTAAGTATGCTGATGACGTGGTGGTTGGTGGTCCCTTGAGTGATCCTGACAATTTTCAGTCTGTCTAAATGAACTAACTGTTTGCTCTAGGCCCCGATTTTTGATATTCAATATAGATTAAATGGATACGTGTTCCTTTTACCCTTAATGCTTGCACTCGTTGCCAAAACCAGTTTAGTAACTTGCATGAGCTGGTTGTTATTGAAAATTTCCTCCCCAAAACTGACTCTATCTTGACATTCCTCTGTCAAATAAAGTTTCTTAGTCCATGCATGTGGCAAATATTTAGATTACAATTTGTAGATTGTCATTCTACACTTTCACACTTAAAAAGCTAGGAGTTCCTTCGAATGTAATTCCTAAATTTGTGACAGTCTTAAACGTCTTTCCCTTCGCAGTGACATTTCGAAGACCGTTTTTGGTCAATTTTATTGTATGTAAGCTTTTCGATTGATGTGATAGGTTTATCAACCACATACTGAATATTGTCTGCATACCTATCTCACTGCATCTGTGGTTCATGCGAGTACACGCTTCTAATTTTTGGTTTCTCCTTGCACGTAACGCCACAAACCGAAACAGCAGCATCTCTAATTTTGTTAATGTTTTAGTAGATTGAGTATCTATCGCTACTGATTTGGCAGAGATCATCCGTCACATTAGCATGCTTTCACATTCATTTATTTTGCATTTAGCAACGATTTATTGTTTTTTGTTTAACATTCCACATTGGCTTCACTGCAGCTTGTTCAAAAGGGCTGAAAATCCACCCTGTTGGTGCATAAAGCTTAGCCCGATTTGACTTGGCTTCAATTGATTGTGAAAGCCTAAATGTTTCGCGTCTCAAGCTGGATGGCCAGATTATTGAGTCAATGACAGTGGGTTCTTCTCGGTGAGCTACAAAACCATGATTTTAAACCTCGCTCAAAGCAGACCACATATTGTAGCAAACAAGATTTGTTTTTTGTGTGATTGCTCTTTTCCGATCAATACCAAAAGAATTCATTAAAAGAAAACAGATAATATCTTCTGTTTCCGGATCTCTCTTGAAGCCGGATGTGACGATGAGTGAGTGAGATGACCCAGTGAAAATGGGCCCGGTGGAAGGCGTTGACAGACACAATGACATCAGAAATCGCTTCTGTTCACACTGCGATCAGGCACACATTCTTGCGGCTAACACAACCAAGTCCACATCAGCCATTAAGCCACAAAACAGAGATAAAGTTCTTGCTTTTGCAATATCATTTGACTCATACGTCTTCACTTGTTTCTATAGAGCAAATTACAGTGAATTACGAGCAGGCGCCTGACTTGGGGAGTTTGTGATTATCATCTAACTTGGTTACACATTGAACTGATGCAACATGGCGTGACAAGTAAAACGTGAAAAAGATCATCGGAAATTTTCAGAACTGACCTCGATCCCCCTGCCCTCATTTTTTCCACTCGCTCCGATGAAAACTTGACAGATATTGTTGTGTGTTCACCTCAATGGATCAATCATATTTATTTCTACACCAGATATAACCATAGACATTTCTCTTAATACCTGAAGATGAAGTTACGAAGATAACCTTATTCGCTACATTGTTTGACCTTTGGTATTCGTATGGGAATCTTCCATGAACGTCAAATATGTTCTGTGTGAATGTTTCGACAATGTGTTCTAATCAAAATGTGCGTATGGGAAGATTTATAAGGAAAAAACTAACAGCTACCTGGAGGATCTTTTGTTCGCGACAATTACTGGATCAATTGTGTGAAAAAATATATTCGAAAATGTGATCTGGCGAAGATTGTTTGAACGGCGTAGAATCCGAGTGTATGAACACCTGTCCCAATGAATTTTATGCGGTTTTCACAATCCGAAATGCTAACCTGTCGACCAATTTTTGGTTAATCACAGTCTCCCACTGTTCATTTATCAAGAAAATCCCCTGATTTGGTTTGGGCAACCTAATTCTGTTGGTTGAAAGGTGAGAACTCAACTATTCCAGAACCATCCATGCCTAGAACCGTGCTCACCGATTCCGCAGTTTAGATAGATGAAAACACGACTTAGTTTTCATGAAGGGTAATAATTTGACCTTCTTTCACATCCAGTATATGCCATCATGTCTCTGATAGTGATCAAACTTCTGTGGTAAACGAAAGGCTTCAACAAACGATACTTTGACGATTACGAAGGATTCGATTTGTAACCTAATTCTCTGCGAAACGGGACACTGCTTTTCCCGATTCAAAATGGATTAATTGTGATCTAACCGTACGCTAAGTGGTTACTACTAGCGAACCCAAAGACTGATATCAAAAAACGCGCGAATGGAGAGGGTTGTCGCTGCCATTTGAGTAAATAAACTGTTTGGCCTTTCAGGAAATAATAACGAATGCGAGGATGAGAGTGCGGATGCAGCAGGTTCAGATTTAAACAAACGACAAGAGGGTTTGAACAATGCGAGATTAATGGGCTACAATGTAACGATGTTGGAAGCGATTTCAGTCGGTGAAAACTAGTGAGGTGATGCGCATCGGACAACTTCAAAATACCCGATGGTCTGGAAGAAACAAGTTAAACCACGGATAGACCCGAGAACAATCGTCAGCTTCATCTGAATGACGTTACTGAAACCTGGCTTTGTCACTTCACACGATATTGACCCTTGGGTTCCACCCCAATGGTAATAACACCCATGAGTCGCGTTTTATTTTGACGATGAAAACGGTCCGCTGTTCTCGAGTATACTATTAATATAAGTATTGAGTGACTAACAAAACTTCAATGAGACCGTCAGGAGTAAGCGTACTGTTACTGAGACGCGGCACGCACGGTTGCTGTCCACAAATTCTGATGCACGTAACATTTTTCACTAACCACTTTGTGAATAATTTTGCTGGAAAAAATGTACTGTTTGTGTGTGTGTAAATATTTAGCTTCCACTCACGCTTTCTCTCTCTATCTAACCCGTTTCACCTCGATGCCGATGTGAGCTGAACGGAAATGGTTTCAATGCTGCTAACAATACATCGGTTTTGACTATCGTCTGTTGCCGCAGTGGAAGTAACGATTGTGCAGTTGGCACTGTATAGTATTTAATTATCTTTTTTTCACTGAGTGATACTACTAGGGCTTAACACAGCTGTAATGAATTTCACATGGAAGTAGAAACAGGAACACGCATCACAACATTTCATCCTATCATCGGAACACTAACTTTTTCAACTGTGTTCACTTTCCCTAAACGGATAGATAGAGCCAAGTAAGTATATCATTCCTTTAGGGTTTACACGTTAATATATCAATAAATAAGAAGTTTTTTGGCGCTGGATTCACGTTTAGGAAGGCTTTATTTATGGAAAGGAATATTTTGCCCGTTAAAATCCAAATTGAGCAAATCAATATAATGTAACCACCCATATCAAGGAAACCTCAAGGATCTCCTGTTAGACTGCCAACCATGCACCTCGGAGCTCGAGGCTAAAGCATTGTTTTACTTTTGTCTCCAGTATACCTTCCCGATTTTATCACTTCCTATGCATGACATAGAGTTTCTGCTGTATCCTACATAACTTCTTCCCGTACTCTCGTCTTACCTTACACCCTTCATTTTAATCTGGCCACCTCTCTAATGTTGTCCGTTTGACCTTTGTCCTCTCGTCCGCATCACGTTTATCACCGTAGCCTTGCCATATTCGTTTGCTCTGTTTACTCGTCTCTGTCTTCGTTATTAACTAAGCTTTAATCGATCAATCAGATACCTGTACTATGATCACCTCATATATGTAAACGCCTGATGTGATATATCGAAAAGAAATTTCTTTGCGAACACCGTTTTCTACGCCTTCTATTTACGACATAAATGAATTTGTCTAAAGAATCCCTTGAACACATTTCAACTAGAGAAAAGAGTGATTAACTGGATGGTTTTCAGCGGTTTGCAGTCGTACTAGTACATCAAAATAAGTATCACAATGTGTTATATACATCAGTATTTAACTGTAAAATAACATAAAAAAGCAAAGAATGGTTTGGGGAAAGGGTTATTTGGGGCTAATTTCGTCTTCGGATCGAAAATGGGATTCTCACTGGTCACAATTGTTGAATTAATCCCACAGAGCACATTTCAAACAAAAGAGAGTGGCGAACAAGCTCGTTTTCAGAAATTCGTATTCACGCCAATACATCTCAATATAGATATCACTACTTTGGATTAAAATAGTCATGGGAAGATGGAATAAAATAAAAACACATATTACTAGAAATGATTTTATCGTGAGACCGGGAATCGGGTTCACCGCGATCACACGTTTGTTTATCCACTCATCCAATCATCGAGGCTACTCACGATGCGGTTCGTAAGAGGGGTGGGCCAGGGAAGCTTTAGCGCTTGCACAAATTGTTTAGCTTGATATTTTACTAAACAAGGAACTTCAGAAAAAGTTCGTGTGCATTTCTTTACCGTTCAAAGGGGACACATCAGCCGAGATCATACAAAGAAGATTATCTGACGCAATCGATAAGACTTTCTATGCATCTGAGCTTCGTGTGTTGTTCACGTCCAAGCCAATTGTGTGTTTGCGACTGAAGGACAAAGTTCCAGACTCTGCGGTCTCATTCTGTGTATACTAATTTACTTGTTCCTGTGGAGCAACGTACATAGGCCGCACGGTTAGGCGATTGTCCAAATGGATTCGTGAACACCACCCAGCGTGGCTGAACACCGAAATGATTAAGTCACTCACCAGTGCAGTGATTTTACACCTAGCTGAAACAAGTCACACCGTGAACGTGTGCGAGGCTTTCCGACCCCTGTACACAGTTCGTAGGCGATTATCGAGGCAGGTTCGCTGTCGGATATTGACTACGGTAGAAGCGGTGGGCATTCGTCTGCACAACCCCCTCCCCTCTGTGTGCCCAAAAACAATTTTTGCAAGCGCTAAAGCTTCCCTGGCCCGCCCCCCTTACGAACCGCATCGTGAGTAACCTCGATGATTGGATGAGTGGACAAACAAACATGTGATCGCGGTGAACCCGATTCCCGGTCTCACGATAAAATCATTTCTAGTAATATGTGTTTTTATTTTATTTCATCTTCCCATGACAACTTTATTCACAAGTAGCGATTATATTGAGATGTATTGACATGAATACGAATCTCTGAAAACGAGCTTACTCACATAATTGTTAGGTCATCCGATCGTTGGAACTACTCGGGATATGGGATGTGCTGAAGGTTGGTCACAGAAGCTTAAGCACAAATTATTTTTGGGCACACACAAGCAGGTTGTCCAGACAACTTCCTACCGCTTCCGCTATGGCAATCATACAAAATCGAACCTGCCTTGATAGTCGACCACGAGCCCGATACTGGGGGCCGAATGTTTCGGTCACATTCACAATGCGAATTATTTTAACTAGGCGTGAAACAACTGCCATGCTGGTTGATGATCACGGATACTTTGTGACAAATGTCTAACCGTACGGCCCATGTATCTTATCCCACAGGAACACGTATATCAGTACACAAAATGAGGAGGCAGAATCCGACATTTTGTTCTTCAGTCATGAACACAAAATTGGCCGGGAGGTTAACAGAACATTCAGCCACGCTGCATAGGAGGTCATACTAACAGCATCGAATAGTCTCCTCTGTATTACCTCTGCTGATATATCCCTCTTAAACGGCAAGGCAATGTATACCGACTTCTTTCGGACCTCGGTCTTCACAATATCTCCACTACACTGAACCATCTTGCTGAACAGTCATTCGGGATAGCCATTATGTGTGAAGATAGTGTGTGCGGACCGGAGCTCTTCTTCTATAGTGTCCCCATTGCAATTCTTTTTTACTCTATCTGCCAGACAGCACACCAAATTCCTTTCTACTTTGAACGGTGCAAAGCTGTGTTAGTCCTTTCAAATTGACGTTCTATGCACTGATCGTTGCACTGAGCCACTCTATCTACGACTCAGACAGAAATCGAGAAATGGCAGTTTGTTATCGCTTTCTATTTCTAAAGTGAAACTTATGTTCTGGTGAGCAACACTAAACTTGCTCAATAGCTCGTTTGTTCCTGATATCGTGTTGATCACACAGAGAACCTCATCCACAAATCCTACGCATAACACACACTCCTGAAAGGAAAATTTGAGCTAGTCATTTTCCAGTTGTGCCACAAACACGCCGGCAAACAACGGTCCTGTTTGTGATCACGGGGCCATGCCATCATTTTGTCGATAAATCTGCTCGTTTAACGTAAGTGGATGCTGTATGTGCAAAAATAAAGCATTTATTTCAGATCTTCCAAAAAAAGGCCCATCTCAACATTGTTACTTGCTACATAACTACACAGATATTCGATGGTTTTGCCGATTGGAACATTAGTAAAGAGCGAACTAAATTCTAGTGAAAGCGTTATCTGACCCATCAAGTTTAAGTCATGAATGCTGTTCACAAAGTGAATGTGTCTCATATGCTGTGTTTCGCTAATACAATTCTCACTGGCTCTAGTAATTTAGCCAACCATTTGACAGGTTCACGGTATGGTGAATTGCACATATCCAGAATCGGTCGCAAGGGTACCCCCTCTTTTGGTACCTTCTGCAACCCGTTTGCTCTGGGCATTGTTGTCTGAGTTAGCAGAATCCATCCCGAAGTGATAAATAAGCTTCATTGATAAACTATAAACTAAACTATAACTATAAACTATACTAAACTATACTATACTATAAACTATATTTTAGTCATGCGCTGTCACTGGATCGAAAACCACCGGAAAAATATTTTTTCGGTTTAAGTTCCCAGAAAATACGTGTATAACAGATTTTACAGAAAGCCAGGTAAGCGGCCTTATTTATTACATGATCACGTCTGACCCAAATCTTTGTGTTAGGCTCAAGGAGTGGGGAAATATCAGAAGGACTGTCGTATTGCATGAAAAACAGTATACCTCTATACTACTACCACATAAATGACGTCCTCGAGCTTTTTAAGTAAATACAGAATAAACTATCCTGGGAGAGATTTGAATATTGCTGTCAATCTACCATTACCCGCGACCCAAGTTCACAAGGTCCTAATGTAAAAATAGCTGAGTTGTTTAAAGTTGAAACTTGATGCCACTCAGTGGGACGATAGAGTAGGAAAATAAAGTGATGAAATAGATGAAACTGCCCTATAACATTTCTACAACTTTCAATATAAGAGCAAACTGTGATTTGGATAGTGTTCTAGTAACTAAACTAAAAGCTCACTTAGGAGACTTCTTTAGGTGTTTGCAGTTTCGTTTCAGTCAAGCATTACCCATTGATAATCAGTCAGTCCCACGTGACGGGACAAAATAATGCCTGGTGAAAACAAATAAATACAGACGAGATACCGCAAAACTTCTCTTTTAGGTATGAATCGTTTTGTAAGGTTTGCATTGTTTATCAAAGTGTATTGGTCATCCATAGCTAACATGCAAACACCAAGTGAAAGCCCCCCAAAAAAGAATTTTCATTTCCTTGTTTGCAAACATCAGTAGTTTGTATTCACCGAATCCATTGGAACCGGGGATATGAGAGGTTGCGAATCCAACGCATTGTTGGGGCTGTATCAAAGCAGCATTCGTCCACATCACCCAAATATAGAGCTCATCCTCCCCTCTCGTTGAGTATTCAACAGTTATATGATACTTCTGTTGCATACTTTCATTTCCATGCGATCCTCGATATTCCTATATAATGGAAATTCCCGGTTATTTGTGTTGGACAGCCATATGCAAGAATCAGAATTATTGGTTCAACATGCAGACAGACATTGATAGGTAAACAGATGTCAAGTCGGCTTCAAACACCACACCGAACGAAACAGCTGGGCTACATCTCCGAACAAACTGTTGAAGCGAAGTTAGTGTGCAAAATGAGAAGCATAGATTTTCATTAAAGAAACTTGTTCACCACTGGAATGCACCCGATCTACTTTTGAGGTTTTTCTAATATAATATAATAGAACTAAACACAATAAGAAAATTCAACATTGAATGATCTACACAGCGCGAAAGAAACTGAAATAAAATATTCCATATCAAATTGATTTTTGCATTAACAAATCAAATGAAGAGAGAAGTCGGATGAGAACATTTGTGTTAAACCATGCACAGTGAAGCCGGTGAATCGGCTTTTCTCAGTGGAGTATATTTAAATTCTTGTTCGTCAGCACAATGAACAGCTTACAAAATTGTTCACCCACATGGTATATTTGTCAAGGAATCAGGGTTATTTTTTAAGTTGAGGACCGGGACCAACAATAGGTATCTCAAAATACGACGCCATTGTTGTTGTTGTTCAAACAGATTTACATCATTTCGCATAACCTAAATGAAGCCCACATATAATCGTATCACCGCCTTTATTTGCAATAAAAAGTAAAATAATGTTCATTTATGGTATCAAGTTTGGATTAGCCCATTCGATTGTTCACAGATACGAAGCACGAACTGTCCATGATCTTGTGGGGAGGGGAGATCGCTAATTCCCCACCAGTTGGGTTGAGCTATTCGCAAAAGGAGATGACTTTCGGCCGTGTAGCTCAGATGTAAGGGTTTTGACTCCAATCCCGAGAGTTCACGGATCGATAATCACAAATATTCCCGTCAAATGTAAATAGCAAAAGAACGTTTAGGAAATCGTGAGTCTCGGTTCACATGTGTGCCCGGTATGCGATAGCTATGAGAAATCTTGTAGGTTAATGTATACGTACATTCATACTTCATATCAGATACCACGTCATTTCTTTTCGATCTACCAATTCCAAAATTTTTCAATATTTGTGAGATGTATACTAATGCTAACTAGCAGAGTATAGGTACATACAACCAGTCGAGTTCGCAGGTTATATATAGGGGGCTAACCACCAATTCATTGGTTACTTGTCAATCAACTGAATAAAGACTCAATAAATAAGCCGTTGCGGACTATCCCCGGCAGTGTCCGAAGGTGCTGTTTTTTTTGCTAGGTAGCTTTAATCAATATGGAAAAAAGTAGATACTAATAAACCGCACTGTGGCATGGTAACCATGACCCGTCATTTGACAAGGTTGCCACTCCTGGCATGTTCCAACTACCCAAAATAAAACTTATGACGAGCCGAATGAACCGCACAATAGCGTACCGGCTTGCTTGGAGTAACCTGGAGTTCCTTTATAGGTAACAAATGTTATGCACAAGCTGTATAGGTGCTACCTCAAACAAAACGCCCCCAAAAAGTTAACAACTGACCCGCCCCTCCAGTTCGATTTTGGTGACCGGGTCTCGATGGAAAGTGAATGGACCTCACAGTATCTTATTTCCACGAATTGTCATGAGTATCATCGGAATAGTATGCACGCACTAGGGAAGCAAAGCACCTCATGTTCCAGTGATCAAGATGACAAATCATCGGATTGTTTGTTATTCTATAATGCAGAAAGTTGGTACACGTGACTCGCTAGAATGTGAAACAATGTTGGCTGTGAATACCCAAAACATAAAAATAGCGATTCTACATTGACACAAAAAGAACATACCTTAATCTCTCGGATGTTTGCCCACATAGACCGCGCAACTTCAACCGGAATAGATTCGGCTCACTGGTTCTACCAGACGCATCAGGCAAAGAACCACAGTTTTCATGATCTAGCACTCCTCGAAGTGGTAAATTCATCCATGCCATGATCTGTTTGGAGTCAGTTTCCCCCCAGACTTACTTCAATGCCTTTCAGTCTATTTTCACTGGGCATGGTGGTGCTGATGCTAAAAAAGTAAGACAGGTAAAAATCTGCTGGCGGAATTAATTAATCCCCTTCCATTACAGGATGTTCGATCGCTTGCAAATACAAAGCCACTTGGAGCTTCCTCG
>UZAN01039404.1:66559-112644 GCA_900618425.1 Echinostoma caproni | reverse complement strand
TGTGGTTCGTATGCCTCCTCTTGGTTGGTTTGAAAACAGGGTTTTTAGCCAACTCCCGTAGGTGAACCGCCAGTGATCCACCAACCCGGTTATAACCCCGGATGTTGGCTATTCGTCCTCTCACTTTGGTTGAAAACACCTTCACCACGAGAATGCAGTAAGTAGGGCTTCCTCAGCAGAGGCTATTTGAGTATGAGTATCTGGGCAGCCACGCATGAATGAAATCAGAAAGACCGACATCATTAGGAGCGTTTTCAATGACCTGAGAAATACATACTAACCTGGTATTGCAGCAGTCGTTGCACTACACACCGAATCGATCACTACTCGCAGAGCTACTTTCGTAAAGAGAACTGCTGAGTGAACCAAGAAGCACTGATTAGAAAAACACAAATGACGGGATACTTGTTTACCAATGGTCAGTTTATCAAGTGATTTCCATCTTTGACATGTCAGGGCTTCACCTTATTGAGCAAAGAACGATGGATGAACGCCATGAGGGCTCTTTGCCGCTAAGGCTCATCCATCCAATTCGTGTTTACTATGTTAATATCCATCCCGTAACAATCTGTGGCTGAAAAACCTGGTCTGTATGAGCTGAAACTGGTGAACGTTAGAACGCATCCAACCACGTTGTCTTCGTCAAATTTCCAAATGTGAATGTCACGAAAGTATCTAGTAAAGTTTTTCGCTTAACATCCCCTGTAGTGGTTCAAACATACCCTAAGTTAATGGGTGTGATCAAATAAACACTCGGTTCTGATACCATCTCTAGCTGGGGTTACCACCTTGGTGGACAGTTCAGTACACATAAATGAACCTGATCGGTTGTGTGACTTTCGGGCCGGCATAGTAGGAGGATAAGTTCTGAATCCTTAAGTATTGATAGAGAATCAGTCATGGAATGCTGCGCCATGTGAGAAATTCGGAATAAAAAAGTTCAAGCAATGATGACACTGGGCTAACGTTTCACTCGTCTAAGATACAAGCACTATCTTTCTACGGGGGTTCGGTAAACGGTTAATCATATTGAAACTGAACTTGTCTTAAGTACGGACTACAATATACACGAATGTAGGCCAAGGAAAAAGTCCTCTTGGAATTTTACCAACTGTCGTTTTCCGTGTCGAACGATCATGCTAACTATGTTGGAGATAGAATTCCGGAGGAGAGAAAAAAGTATTACGGAAAAATGCATATTTATTTTACAAAGGTTGTTCAATATGTTTTCCATTCTGCTGCTTGCATGACCAAATACGGCGAAAATAATTTTCTTCCACCTTCAGAATAGCAGCAACTGAAATACTTTCGTACTGTGCGACAATACTCTGTCTTGGCTCCGCGATCGTTCTGTTTTCGGGAATCTGCTTGTACACGTTCGTTCATCATAATTGATCAATCCCATGTGCTATGTATGTTTATTTTGAGTCGGCGACTGAGAAGATTGCAAGAAATATTAACATCTCGCGACATTTGTCTGCTTTCTGTATTGATGAAATAAATATACCATCGAACACTCCTGCTTATCATTCCTGCGGTTAGTGAACATGGCTCAAATAAATACAGTTACATGATCAGTATCATGAGTATCCGTCCAAACCGAGAGGAATATCCCTGTATACGTCTATTACGTAGTCTATCCGTGATCAAGTCAGAATATTCCAGATCCGGTGGCAAGGGGAAAGTAATCTCCATAAGAAATGCTTTTGGAACGAATTTGACAACTAGAACCAAATTAGGCAAGTCTGCGTTTTAATCGTTACAAGCTCCATCAGTATGTGTGTCGACTGATGAGGATATGCAATCGTTAAAAGTTGCGTTTATTCGCCCTCTCCCTTTTGATATACGTGATATACGTTGTGTTGTTCCCGTCTGCTATGCGTATGAAAAATGATTGGTGATTACATACACATATTCGTACTTCAAATTGCGCACAGAGATGCGATTTAGACATATCTCTTTTGCAGTGGACCAGGCGAGGGTGTTGATTCTTGTGGTGGATTAGGAAGAAGTCACATGTACACGTATTTCCTCGGAAGCAAAACGAACCGGAGAAAACCCATTAAATGGGAGATGGACAGAGAACAAAATATCACAATTTTGACAATTGAACAATCTGGATTTGCGGTAACCGGTTGCAACCAGTGACACTACTGTTGTCCTATAAGAAGTTTGTAAGACAACAAACAGTCAGGTTTTGAAAGTTTCCAACCGAGTCATAACCCTGGATGATGAGCAAGGATCGATACTTGCAACAAGCTCGCCAAAATGGTTCACTAAAAGACGAAAGATTGCTGGATAAACGTTTTGGACGTGCGGTGAAGTGAAAACGTCCAATCAAGTTATCAAAGCGCATGCCCACAAACTTTGATGCGTGATCGATCGAGTAAAATAAATTCAAAGATATCGGCAATGAAAATAAATGGAACCATTTGTCAGATAGACATTAGGGTGGAAGAATAATCGACAATCTAGTTCCACGACCGCACGCTGCTCACATCTCTGTCCTCACCTATACGCATTGGTTCGGATCATCAGGGGTTATTGGATGAATGACAGTGCCATGTGTGGAAGACCAAGTGTTCTTACCATTTCGTTTACGGAGCTCTGACGCTGATGAAAGGCTCCGAATAGCCTCGACCACATTGACCACGTGATTTGACTCCATTAGGCGTGCAACGATCAAACTGTTGATAGTTGATAGAGTAAACTGGAATGACTAATCCCAATTGAACTGTCCCGGAAAGTTAATTCAAAAGAAATCATTGTTGGTAGAACAAATTATACTTTGTGACCTAGCGACAACGCAGATTTGGTCAAAGAGTGCACTAATAGACACCAGAAATTGTTGTGCAACATGATACCCAGTGTCATATTTGAAAAAAGCGCATTTTCTGTGATATTGTAAATGATGAATAATTTTTCGCAATTTGTTTGTCCTCGGAAATCTGAAACATTCAAGCATCCAACTGAATGTTTAAGGCATGATAATTGCTCACAATAGAGTCAATTTTTCATCAAAGTAGATTGTGAGTAGATTTGTGAGTATAAAAAACACAAACTGTAATCATGTACACATGACCTTATCTGTATAAATATTTAATTACTTAACTGGTAAACTAAAATGCTTGCTGATTCCAAATGCATAACGAAACTCGGATAAACTTGAAATTAAAGAATATTTCTTCAGAATTCTTAAACATACACTAAAATGACCAATCGTATCGGTGAAAACTGACTGTGGTGATATTTGTTGCTCACGTGATTGTGTTTGATCATGTGAATCCTATTGTTTACACAATTTTATGGTAATTTCCAGTCAGATAAAGAGGTTATTCTGAAGAACGATTGAAAACATTCGGTCAACTATTTAACTATTGTACTTGATTGTATAAATAGATTGCAATAAGTGGAATTCGAGATTATTTGCCTTTGTAAGTTTGACGTTCAAAATATACCCACACTCACACTTGGAACACACTTTCCCAACAATTCATAAGCATGTCGTCACAGTGTATATGAAGGATAACATCCATGTATAGGGAGCATAACAATACAATGTGAGGAATCGGTCACTGTATGTGTGTTGCACATCGTATTCTCAGCTTTGTGATTCCAGGGGCTTTCATTTATGTTACGTCGATCGTTTGACCCAATTCTGAGAAATCAGTGTACTTGTGTGAATATGTATGTGTTGCGCAAGGGGAGTAGTGGCATCGTGATACATAGGGGGGATTAAGAGACTGAATTGAGCGCCTCTGAGCACATAGTTCGGGGGTCAAGTTTTTTTATGCAGACAGCTTAGGACAGGATGGATGTATGCATTCACGAGAGTCTAACAAATTACGCGGGATGCTTCACTTGGGTTAACAGGATGGTCAGTGTCCACCAAATGGGTGAGAATCGCACTGGGGGATAGACTTAGAACCATCTTAACTCATCCAGCGTGTCGTACGACCGATGTAAAGTGTGTCAAAAACAGTTAAACGCGTAAGCAAACACTGAAACCGTCAACATCGGTAGTTTATCGTAATTCCGCATGGTTATCAGTGAAGAACTTTTGAAAAAAGCAGCCTAAATGTGAGGCTTTGAAGTTGGGTATTACGGCTCCATTTTGGTTTCGCTGGCAACTTCATCCCCAGATGGAAGCCTAATTTACAAGTTCTTCTTTCTCACTCTGTCAGAGTATACTTTTGGAAACTGTTCAGCATATTTCGTGGAATGGAACGTTCTGGATAGCTTTCACTTTCGAGCATGTCTGAGATAAAAAGGAATTCATTCTTGTGAGCAGATTCTCCGAACTCTAGGTACCAAACATTTTATCCAGTTGACTTGGCACAAAAACTGTGAAAATTCCTCTAATGACCACCTCATGCTTTCTCACGGTACACCCGAAATTGTATAGATCTGACTTATGTTCCAGTAAGGAGTACATCAGAAATGGTATTCGATAATCCGATTGTATATCCTTTTTAACTTGGATGGCTTGTTTGCGCAGTCAAACTTTTCCAGTTCGAAATTCCAATCAGTTATGCAAATGATATCCTCCATAAATCAAAATCATCTACGGAGACTAATAACGATACGTTTCAGTTGATTTTTCTTCAATGCCATTGGGAAGAAATTATGCGTTGAAGGTCTCCCCAGGAGCAGGTACTTCCGAAAGTAAGAGTGAACGGCTTCCTGACGAATATTTATCCAACCAATGGTTATCTTACACAAACGATTTTCCAAGCGGATCATGAAGTAAATGAAATCGATTCATTAAATCATGTATTTTGTTACTTATTTTTGGTTATTGGTTATCAAAATATACAGTGAACTTTCAGGACGGACACCGCGGACATACATGCAAAGGTTGTTTGGTGAGATACGGAAGATCGGAGGCGGTTTGAAGAGTTGAAGCTCAAAACATCACGGTGGTTATTTCGACGAGGTTACCATTCAACCACCATCAATGCCACCGTTGGACGGACAGAATGAATTAAACTGATAATGACGCTCACAGATACAGATTTTATCAGTTTTTTTTTCTGTTAGTCACAAGATACACTTGAGCATGAATTCAAACCGGTCACTTGGTATGCAACCAAGCCATAATTTTCCTTTACTCTTTTAGCGTTTATCAATGAGCATTATGCTTGTGGTCGTGTGCAGAACTTTAGTAATTATTATGTGTCACATAGAAAGCAAAAAATCACGAAACAGACGAGCACAGTCAATGGCCATTTCATAGTGAACGCATATCACATATCTCCTTATTTTATACTATTTGGCTTATTTATGATAATAACCAGTTCAGAATTAATAATTGTTCACGTCAATCTAAATGTTTTCCCACTGGTTTGCAGCCAAACCGTAGAGTTTACAAATCGTGCAGCTTCACAATTTGATGCATTACGACTCCTGATTTATTCACTGAACGAATACTTCACAAACGCTCGGATAGAACACATTCCATCCAATTATGGATAACTTTGTATTATTGGAAATTACCGCCTGCTTTGAGTAGTTGTACCAGAATGTACAAACGAACGCATTCGATGAATGAATTTCATTTTTTTTTGTTGCTTGCTGTTCCTAAGAACGAAAGATTATTTATTGACGGAATGCACTGGGGAAGAATATGAGTGTCACAAAGAGAGTCCCGGGGTTGCGGTTAGTGGAAAAGCAAGCAATCCAACTGTTTAGCTGCAGATGGTTGTGCATTTTCTCAGTTTAGAATTGGTGATGATGATCAAGTATCAGCGATAGTTAAACATACAGTTATTTATTTATTTGTCAAAATCCGTGCATGCCTTTGATCATATTATGACTTTATTGCCACTCAAATGAGGATACATGTCACTGACAATGGATAATTACTTGAAGTTTTTGAGATACTCCAAGTTTATTTCGTGAGGTCAATGCGCCCCTGATTATCTATCGTCCAGTACTTCATGTGTTCAAATCCCTTCACCATCATTTAACTTCTTCGTGTTTTTTGTTTATATTATGACAGCCCTTTGGTTAGCTTGATTCTCGGTCCCTGAAATTTTTCACATCATTATGTTTGCAATAAAAGTGACTGAAATACGAAAAGAAGGTACATTTATCAAACTAAGTTCGGTAGTAGTCAGCCGTTATCAGCGACGACGTTGTTAAGTACTCCAAAAGCACTAATATGGACTATCAACTGTGCATTTCAAGCCATAAATATGTCATTGATCCTGGACAATTTATGTGCAATTCTACATTTACCAAAGCAAGTAAAAGAAATTAATTTTCTAGTGAATGCAGCTCATTATAATCTGGTATCATAAATGAACTTAATTGCAGATTAATGAAGAATGTAATGAAACAAATTTCCTTATCAACATTACAAAGATCAGAAAAATTCTGGCTCACCTTAAAACGGACATAAAACATGCCACACAAAGCCTTGAACCGTTAGAGATCCAGCGCCAAGCCAGCTACTGACTACCGAGTGTAACAACGCTTTTTGATAAAATGATTGGATGTATATCGATATTTTGTAATTCTTAAACTACGGTGTTTTGATTACGTCCGACTTAAGAATTAATTGCAGGTAAGATAATAATAGAGAGCGATTCCCGAAAATATTTCACCTTATATTGTGTTTTCAAGCCTTGCTTGCTATCCATTCGAGGATTAACTCAAAGGTAGACTCGACATTCGGTTTGTACTTTGTCCAATCAGAAAGTTATCAGGAAAAAGGTCGAACGATTGAAGGGGAAAAACAACCAAGCATGTTGAAAACGATCTCATGGACTACGGGACAGAATAAATCTTGAGTGAAAACGGAGTCCACGTGCCTGTTTATTTATCCGTGCATGTGTACAGGACGGGGATCAGAATCGCGGATTTTGAAGGGAAAACCGATTTCATGTATCATCCCCTCAAATGATCAAACCATACTGCAGTGGTTTGATACAATTTGAGTATGATAAGACCCGTTACAGTTCGATTGGAGTTGCTATATAATTGAACGAATCGGTCAGCACATGAAGCCCGATTTTTATGTTGTTTTGATTAGTATTGGTATTCCAGGCTAGTTATATGGAACAGAGGCACCGGGAAATGAATCGGATGACACATTTTGCAATCGGATGAGCTGGAAAAATAACGATATTTTAGTTGATGTGATTGACTCGAACGGAAAGAACAGGAAAAGAAAACTCAAAATAGATGAATTAGACCTCGGCATGTTATTATATCATAGAATTTTAGTTTTTTTGGCGTGCATTATAATTAGTTCTAATTGAATTGATTTTATTTCAACTGTTTTTTTTTTCTCAAAAGGAATGTTCTACTGAATTTGTGGAGGAAACCAATCCAATATTGAATATCTCTTTACTTTTGACAATGCGTTTATCAAATACTGATTAAATTGGATTGTCTTATGCCCGAGTATCGTATTCGCTGTCTACCACAGTAGATCCGGTTCTAAAAACAAAATGGCAGAGGTTTTCAATAGGGGCAAAATGACATCCCATAAAAGCATAGGGAAACGTCAAGAGGAGGTTGCGAGTGTACGAAGCGATTGTAATAAATAATCACTAAATCTTCACTTCTATCGGATGTTTGTTTTACATAGACTCCAATTACTGTTCAATTAAAAGTGGTTCTTATTATCGAAATCGTCGAAACTACCCTCGCGTACTATGTCACGGGAGCTTTTTTTCCAACCATTCATAGGTTAGCTGAATGTGACATGTAATATTATTCCAGAACCAAAAGTCGTTCTAAGAATGTCGATTCATTGGACTGTGATCTGTTATATCAGGAAACGAAGTAAGATAAGAGCTTTGTTTAAATATATACTAAAAAAAATCGTATAAAATTCACTCACTGCTAGGCCGTGAGCGTTTGGAGTAACGATACTTTACATCAGGGTTATATCCCTCCTGACATATTTTCTTTCATTGTCACACAGACAGGCGCATTGACTCCGTTTTTAATTACAATTTATCTAACTCTGCAATCTTTGCATTATTTTTTCAACGTGCCTTGTCTTGGTTCTTTCCCACCGTCGGTTGTTTGAACAATTTTTTATACAACCTTTTTGATCGAATAAAAGTACATCTGAACTTCGGGACGTAGATTCGTTCTAATCTGTAGGTGAATTGACACAGAGACTAAAACCAACACAGAGACTAAAGCCAAACACGCGTAAGATCAAAATGCCACGAGTAACAACAAACATTTTATGAGTTTAGGATAAACGAACATGGGGAAACACTATTTGGTTTAATCTTGTAGCTGACAATTTTGTGTCATGTGGTTTTATGACAAAGTAACCTTCACTTGTGAGCATTTAAGAGGTCGGCAACGGGAACTACGACAGTGAAGCTCGTCTACCTGATCGCATGTGCTCCGAATTTTGAATTTACAGTTTTGCTCAAACTAAAAAATATGCCAACTTTTTGGCTGTTTATAAACTTAACTAAAGCTCACGTATAGTTCTTTTTCACAAGCCAATCAGTATTTAATTTTATGAAAATAATAATATTTGAAGACGATAACACCAAACCAGATTCAGAGCTCAGATAAAAAGTTTTGCATATTTCTTGTCCTTGTTCTCCTTCAAAGGGTTTTATAAGGAGCTTTTTAGCGGTCAATAGGTTGTTCTTTTTAGTTAAATCCCTTATAATGAAGCGCTTCCATTCATCGGCTATTGTATACTTTGTTCCTAATATGACCTACTCTGTCCAATATGAATATTCTCCACGTGATCGTTTAGAGATGAATTCGGAAGACAAAGGAATATCCCATGACCTTGAAAAGTGGATTGACACAAAATTCAACTGCCAAGGTGTGATAGGAGTACAGCCAACAGATTAATTCATAAAAGTGTGACAAACCTTTGTACTTGGTTGTATCCCTCTTTCACGAAACACCCAAGGATGTATTAACACAATCGAGAATTGATTAAAACGTAGGCCATTAATTGTTCTGCTCTGATCTCTGCTGCCCCAAGGACCCTATGTACATCAGCCGCGCCAGATTTTCTTTCCCCATATTGATACCCTCAAAAGGAAATAAAGAACGAGCATCAATAAATCCTGACCGAGCTTTAGCTAAGCAAACGTCAGTGCTGATCAAGACTGAGATCCAAAATCTTGACAGACTCTACACTGAAACCCTACTTGTTGATCGGAATTGCAAGCAAATCTGCAGTGCTATGAAAAAACTCTGTGAAACAAAATTCATACTATCCGGGCTTCAACCAACAACACGTAAATTCAACTGCATTTTCTCGAGGTCAAATCAAATAGAAGTATCGGACTAATATTTCCAATCAGTTGACCGTCGTGTAGTTTTGCATGTCAATTCTAATCAGGTGCAGGCACAAATGATGTGTCTCAAAACATCAAGAGTTTCCGGCCCAGACGGACTATGTCCGGTCGTCCTACGGAATGTGCGTATTATCTTTTGGAGTCACTTGCCGGTATTTTCGACCGTTGCTTCGAGGAAGGAAACATTATCGACTGTTGAAGACTTGTGCGCAGCACACCTGCACTTCCGTTTAACTAAAGGATTTTGAAAAATCTACGCTCTAATCAGAACACTAGGCAATTAGATCACAGTCAGTTCGCTTATCAAAAACAGCGTTCTGCCTTAGACACCTGGAGCTGAAAATTCATCATTTGGGTGAGTAAAGTGATGCGTGACTACTGGACTTGACTTGAGATGTCGAAGCACATCCGGGTTCGAACTCAAAAAGCCTCTATCCATTCCTTCCAAGGATTATGTAAATCGTAGTTTCAATAAAACGAATAATATTGCGTTCACTGATAAAACTCCATCAAACTTGACAACAAGTAAAAGCGAGAAAACAAATTATCTGTTGGATTTTGATATTGGAACGTAGTAAAAACACATCCAAACTTAGATGGGACTGGCTATATGATATAATAGCGACAAATCGCACTACATTATTGAAACCTAATCCGTTTAGTTACAGGTGCAGCCAAACCAGTTCCCTCTCTAGACATATTTCATACGTATTTCATGTGACAGTGACACCGAATTGGCAGGTGACTGACCTAATCGACCTTAATGCAAGGGAACACTTCACCGAGTTACGGAATGACCGCCTTCCAGAGAATGTTTACCTTTCCTTTGAAACATCCTGAACGCGTTCTATTATTCTCCTCTTTTTCCCATCAAGCTTTAACCAAAACCAATGACCCTTTAGCTTTGACCTACATTCGGTTAGCCAAAAAACCCGTAGTCCTTTAGCCTAGACACACAAACTTTAGTCACGCCGCAGTAGACAAGTCAGAACAAAAAATATCGGAATATTACGAAGTCAATGAATTTTGAAAAAAATATTCTCTATAAATGTTGCTGTTGCAAATCTCGATTATGAAATAAGAAAGTATGGAGGATGCATGTGCAACACATGTTGATTGGAGAAGATTTAACTGATGTGTCTGTATCGTCAAACCATTTGACACATCTCGTACATCTCGTACAAGTGAACTCTGCTCATCAGAAGGCGGTATATAAACGTGCTGAGGATAGTACACCGCTCGTAAAAATACACCCGCATAACCATCATCAGTTTATTAACGCTGCAACATATGTCATAATTACCACGGTGTAAGCTTAATTATGGTGGGTTTTGTCTATAACTTCTTGGGGAACGGTGTTCTAAAGGGAGTCTTTTATGAACAGTGTTTATTATCCTCGACCTGTTAGTGTATATTTATATCTCAAGAACAGGGTTCACTTTAAGTGGATATACCAAGCGGTAAGCATATATCTTTTACTTGATTTCGGACCTCGTGAATGCAAAACAATGTATCGTTTGAGTTACACTTGAGACTTTTACTCCTAGGAGGATCGTATGTTATACAGAAACACCGAAGCCGTACGAGATGTGTCAAATGGTTTGACGATACAGACACATCAGTTAAATCTTCTCCAATCAACATGTGTTGCACATGCATCCTCCATACTTTCTTATTTCATAATCGAGATTTGCAACAGCAACATTTATAGAGAATATTTTTTTCAAAATTCATTGACTTCGTAATATTCCGATATTTTTTGTTCTGACTTGTCTACTGCGGCGTGACTAAAGTTTGTGTGTCTAGGCTAAAGGACTACGGGTTTTTTGGCTAACCGAATGTAGGTCAAAGCTAAAGGGTTATTGATTTTGGCTAAAGCTTGATGAGAAAAGGTGTATCTTCAGTTTGAGACTGAGATATTTATCTTGCACTACACGGTTGTTGGCAAAATGCGTGAGTTACTGATCTGGACAACTGCGTGCCAATTCACAGTTTATAGGCCTGTGTGGCGTCGCTCACGCTCACGCTGGTGTACGAGTCTATACAAAACTAGACTGGTGTCTAATGCACTTTAAACGAATGGCGCTTTTTATGAGAAACACACGAGAAACATGCCGCAACATGGCCGCTTCCCATTCCTGAAAATTCTATCTCTGCATATTCAATAAAAGGAAGGAAAACATGAAGATGAAAAAATGAAGTCCAGTGTCTTTAATTAATCCAGACCATATTTATTGTCACCAAATTTTATTCTTCGATCAAATGCTTTCCGGATCCAAATGTTTTCAAAGGAATTGCATAGCGGTAGCGGAAATTGATACAAATTTTCCCCATTTTCAAGCAAGTGATATGTAAATAATTTTTATTGATACGAAGTAAGTGGTGTGTTGAAAAAAAAACAGCCGTGTGAATAGTTGCATAAGCGAGGTAAAATGGCAATTTCTGATAGTGTGGGAGAGCAGCCAGTTGCATGAAACTCTGCATCAAAGCCATTTTGATGAGTCTAATACCTTATCAACACTTAATTAGTTCAAAAACTTCAATCAGTATCAAACGTGCATGTATATTGAACAAACAGTCCTCAACCACTTAGCCAAATTACTTGTTTTGAATTTTCTAGCGCGAAATATATCTCATATAGATTATAGATCAAGTACGGAAAAATGTAGTAAATCATACCTCGAATGTGATATAGTAAGAAACAGATCCTGAATAGAACTCAGTTATAAATAAAATAAAGCGATAACCTATCTCTAATCAAACGACAGTCTGTAGTGACCGCTTTTTTCCGTATCAAACAATAGAAAAAAAATGGTATAGTTCTTCTCTTTCCTCAGAATCTCATCTACTTTTGAGCCCATCATCTCTCGCCCATTAAACAACATTATCCACATTTCATAATTTATTACATGAGATTAATTTACTCCGATAAATAATATCTCACAATAATGTCTGATACTATCACTTTCCCCTCCCATTCACGGTACTTCAATTGCACGTGATCCTCCACTTAAAGGTTGCCATATGCATTTCCCGAATGTATCAGTTATTCACGTGACCGTCTAACCGGCCGGCATTTGAAGAGCTTACGGCTGATTGTGTACAAAAATAATAGAATATTTTTGGAACAGTTTAAGTTCATTATTTATTTATGAATTCCTTTCTCGGTTGTTGGTTTTTTATATTTAGCATTTAGCACTTTTGCTCAAAGAGAATAGTTTATTTGCATGACGTTTTAAACTGGCTGATAAAAACATTTTTCTTGGCATTTATCATGTGTTAAACGAGACGCTTGTGCTCCTCGTTGTGTTTGCCGTTATTTTTTTAACCGTCTTTAGAGTTGGTGTTGATGTTGACATTTTCGTGACTGTCTCACTGTACCCCAATTATTCTTCAACCCTTCTTCAAATGCAAGCCTCTCACTACGACCTCCACCTCATCCACCATCACCACCACCACCACCACCATCAACTTCATCATCAACACCATCATTACTGCCATCCTCACAGCTCAGACCCACCCCATTCCAATAAGGCTTATTTCTCGGCCTGTTGCCTCAGAGACGAGCAGTGTTCAGAGTCCAATTTGGCTGAAATCGCGTGTGTTCATGTACGCTTGTATACAAGAAGTGAGCAACAGCAGGGGCGGCTTGGAGAAAGTGTTCTTCACTTGTACACACCTATTTGACCTGTCTGCCTATCACTCGACTTCTTCCTCAGCTGAAACGTGCTCGCATGACCTTTATACATTGAACTCAAACATGCATCAAGGTTTCGCAAAGGTCTGCATGCAAGCATCTCCTTCTTCTATCAGTACAGTTTCTGTATGGTTTAGTATTTGCGTGTGTGTGCGAAGAGGCAGGTCCAGTTGTGTGTGCGTGTGTGTGTGCGGTTGTCCATTTCTATGCGGTTGTCATAGCACAGAAATTAGTTTGTTAGTTAGTGTACTCACTCATACCACACGTCTGCAGGCAGACCTTGTGGGGATTTGTTAGTGTGCAGAAGGCCTCTTGTGGTCAACGAGGTGGTGGCTTATGGAAGACGGACCAAGAGTCTTCAGGTGGTGGTGGTAGTTGGTGGAACAGAATTTGTGTTCTGACAACAACCCGGGTGAAAAGTCAGGGCTGGTCCTACATACCATATGATCAAGGATACTCTTCTCAACCACCAACCTCCAATACCATAGAAATCGCCCACCAACACCCACCAGCTATGGCAGCAGCAAATTCAAAACGAATTTCATTGGTACCAAGACAGGGATAGTAAGAGAGAGAGAGAGAGGGAATAGAAGAGATATAGACAGAAGTTCTCCAGGTGACGACATCCTAATCTGATAACTGTAACGGTCTTGAGACTGCGAACTGTTCACCCCTCATTCGCGCGCAAACAGACTTAAAAAATACTCTTTGTCTTTTCAGTAATAAGATATTGGTGCTTCAAATTTTACTGAATTTGCAAACGTCGTGTGATCTAATGATTATCACAATCTCTACAATTCTTCAGCTATTTCCTGCTCACAAGAAGGATCATACAAATTTGTCGTAAATTTATCGAGAATCGAGTAGCTGTGTGCGTGCTTGAACGCGGGATTGTGTTCAGTGTGGTTATGCATGGTTTGATGAATGTGAGCGCGCTAACTCGTCCGGATCAACATGTAATCTTTTTACCCGATCATCCGCATTCTTACGACTCTCAACCCTTTCAGCAGCAGCAGCAACAACACCAATCCCTGTCAATACAACCACATCCACAGCATCAACAACCACTCCAATCATTAGAACCGTGTTCAAACTATTCCACGGTCCCGGTGAATCACTCTCCACCGTTCGAATCGCATGCCATGGGTCGGGAAGCTGCATGGACAACAAGACTGCCTTCAGTGAATGACATTCTAACCACAATCCAAACACCGGATTCAATGGTCAATGGTTTAGAACCAGTCCTATTCAATGTGGCTTGTTATCCGACTGAGCCGAGTGTAGATTCGTCTAAACTGTCTGTTTGTTGTACCACGAATGAGTGGGCACTAGATGAACTGGTATTCTGTTCATCAGCCTCGCCTAATACCACCACCATCACCACGACCACGTCGAGTACACTAATCGATACGGATGGTCCTAATCCGGACGGAACCGAGTCCACACTGGCTGTGGATGCTATCGGACCGTGGGACACATTCGATCGTGATATGAGTATGTTCCCGACAAGTGAAGCAGCTGAGTCGGAGACAGAACAGGTCACCACCTACTTGGATCACTCGGGGAAACCAAACGAGACGTGTCCTTTTGAAAGTATGCAACTGATACAAGAATGTTTAAAATCCGAATCATTGGTAAGTGCTATCCACTTACCTTCCCCGTGATAGGTTTTGAGATCGTATCATTTTCTGTGGAAATCACATTATTCTATTCCGTTATTCTGACCTTATGCGAAATGATCGCGTGTCATCCAGTAATGTGGATTATTCGATTCTGCAAGCAAGTGATTGTTCACGGATTGGGAATAAACAGTAATAGATCCGATAAAAGCAAAAACTTGTGAATCGCTCCATAGTAAATTGTCTGATTTGAATCTATCGGGATTTTTAGATTTTCATCAAACTTCACCGATGCTATTTGGATTAATATGATGTGATCACCGATCGGTATTTTTTTTGGTTTAAGCAATATTTGTCGCCGTATAATAAATAATTTAGTAGTGTTTTGTGATGAGTTTAAATCACACGTGACACAATATTACCAACAAATATTTTCGAGCTTTTTTGTCAAAGGGGTGCCAGTATGAAACCATCAGCTTGAATATTTTACAGTAAACCAAATTTGACATGGGTTAATAGAAATACTATTTAAACAAGTATGAATAGCTTCAGTGACTCCAAAATGACTAGGACCAATTTATCGAACAAATTGCCCTTGAATGGTTTTCAAAACCAAATAGTCTGAATAAACAGAACCAATACTTTGCATTGCTGTTGTTAAATATATTGCCAGGCATATCTGGCAAATAGCCTTTACTACGCGCCCCCTGGCAGTAATCCTATCAACTACGTTTTCCAACTGCCCCCGTAATTAGGTGCTCTTATATTAGTCAACTCATTCGAATTGTGGCATTGATCACTTTTCTGTCGCGTGACTCTCCTGTGGCTTTCACAAATAATTTTTGGACTTCAGCTTGAAAAAACCGTTCTTATATTTGGAACTTCATGGTCAACTCCCATTTTCCATCGTTTACATTTGGGTAGTTTTCATCATGTTTCTCTGCACACACACACACACTTATTTGTTTTAATGTCTAGAAAACAGCCCCACCTTCGCCTCGTACGCTAAACCACATATGACTTAAGTTGTTACCAAAACTATCAGATTTTTTCCCAGTCTATCCACTGTGAATATGCGAATTGTCGAACGTCATATTTTTTCTGTGAATATCACAATCTGACTGATGAGCGCAAAGAGCGGATTGGGAACGTCCAGAATGGACATAGCGTCACTTGTTTGATGCAAATTGCTTCAGGAGAAAAGAATGCGTATGATAATGATTTCATATTATATTTAGATGCCTTATGTTGCCTGATGTGAGAAAAATTTGAATGGCCTGGTAATTTGTTGACCGTGCTCTTCTGTATGCAATTCTCTGCTCTGTCATAATAATGATTCGCTCGCGTTATTGTTTCAAGAGAGTTCCAGAAAGATTTGCGTTCAGCGTAAGCAGACTCCTTAAAGTTTGCTTGTTTTGCCTCTCATCTCGTCTTGAGCTAATTTTTCTCTCTCCGACCGTTGATCTAAACATGACATGCTTATGCATGACGTAAACCGAAAATTCATGTGTCCATTTTATTGACAACTTATGAGCCTATAATGCTTGAAACGCAAAGCCATTTGAAAGCGCGGAATACCACGAGAAGTTTGAAATCACTCAACGTTTTTTTTGCTTGAAAAACCTGTAGAAGAATGAATAACGAGTTCCTTTGGATGACTGAAATCACGGCTCTTAGACGCGCCAGTTTGGTGAAAACAAACAGACTTTGTATTTGTGTTGTCTGATTTGTTTTCATTTTCTGAAATAACTATTGGTTTTATTTTTGTTTTCGTCATTCACATCCGAACCAAAACCAACTAAAACTCATGGAGGTTTTTGAAATTTATTGAGCCTCTTTGAAAACAAGATTCCATTTGGAAAAAAGATGTTTTCAAAACGTCGGTTATCCGATTATTCACTTGTTTTCACTACTTATTTTAGAATCCGTTTAAAAACCTCGTGTGAATTAAGGAAATAAATGCGTTTTTCAGTACTTTAGACTTACTCATATCTCGCACTGCCTCTCAAATTAGATATTGTTGATTACTGCCCCCTATCAGCCACTTTGGATCACGTGGTTTTTGCACAACTCTATCTCATGAACCGCCGACGGTCTCCCAAACAATTGAGATAAAAAAGATGAAATCTGAAGTATTTGTATCTTGACAATGGTGCAATATGTAACATACGGAAGAGCATGCTTGTGAAACGTTTTGTAGGCAAATGTAATAAACACCCTTCAATTTAATCGTGGAATTATTTCCTCGAAATGAGTGAAACTGTTTCACAACATACTCGACACGCGTTTGGGTCACCCGGTAGTTTTATATCATTAACATATGCCGTAAGCTTTCGGGATGTTCAGAGAACGGTGAGCTAAACCCATAATTTTATACTTTGAGTGCTTCTCAAGTGCAATACTCTTTTCTGCTGGAAATAAATGATTTTATATAATCGGTTTTATTTAAACAACTTTGTACCACTTAACAGTACAAGTAGTACATCTTCATAAGACGCCTTCTCTAAACTATTGACCGTCTTGGAAGCTTTGTGAAAAAATTCAATCGCCTAATGATAATTCAATGGAGTACGTGAGCGGCAGTTTTACCCTCGGACATGTTTGAATAGATCATCACCGGTGTCACATTCGCTTGCAACACTCTCACCAATGTGCACAAGATTGTGCAATCAAAAATCACACAATCAATTGAAACATTGAAACAACAGAATAAAAATGGGGATTTTTTGTTGTGTTTTATTTCATTTAAAATATTATTAAATGTTTTATCATAAAATGAATATTTCGATGGAACGTGTTTATGTCACCCGTTACATATTCATTCCAACCGGGAAGTTGTTCTTCTGTTCCGAAAACGTTTACAAATTTTACACAATTTCCCATGGTTCTCATTTGCCTCATCAACAACATAGGTTTGTTCTCCGTACCGGTTAGTTTACGACCCTTACAGTAAAGTTATGATTTGATCCAGTTCATCATGCCCCGGAAGGATTAATACATCTTAACAACCTACCGCATTTATCCAGACCACTTTTAATATAGGCACAGTGCTATGACGCACTTTCCATGTGAATCGTTCGGGATAGAGAAACAAACTAAAGCGATTATTCGAAAGGAATGAGTAATATCAGTCTTACCGGGAACGGTGCGTGTTTCTTGCGCTGTGC
Source organism: Echinostoma caproni (assembly GCA_900618425.1). Lineage (NCBI taxonomy): Eukaryota > Metazoa > Platyhelminthes > Trematoda > Plagiorchiida > Echinostomatidae > Echinostoma > Echinostoma caproni. The sequence goes on along the minus strand of UZAN01039404.1, from coordinate 94,862 downwards.
TGCGGATTGAAGAATGCACAGAGTCCGAAACACAGTTTTCATAACATTCGACAAAAAACCGTCAACTGCAAACTGACCCCACTCCCTCTATCTGTTAGAATGCCCGGAATCAACAACTTTTTTCTTTGAGCTTGTTACATTGTTCCCGTTCACAGTCATCCACTCTGCTCGGTCCACCATCCGCCCATTTTGTGACTCAGTTTTCATATTTTAGACAATCAAACACAAATACTGAGGGCGTTATCTCACCGACCGCTATAGGTACTGAAGCCGCATAAACCGAGGACAAAGACAACAAGAACAAGAGTAACAGCAGCGCTATTTCCTTTTCACAACCATGATATTCTTCACATTCATTCTCATTCCACTGTAATCAGAAGCTTTCAACTAAGTACATCGCACCCGGTAATAGACAGAGCCGCATGCGGCATGCAGATTTTCTCGCCGACATATCAGCCATCCATCCCACCCCATTCCATCCCAACCGCCACGGGAAACGTGAATGATAACACATGTGAACCAAATAACATGTTACAAGTGGGGAAACACGTTTTTCCTCCAACGTTATTCCTAACTAAAATAAAACCGTTAATCCCAGGTCTATTTTGATCCGTAAAAAGAAGACAGAATGTAAATACTGTTATACCTGGATGAGTGTGTGTGTGTGTATGTGTGTGTGTGTGTGAAAGGTTCGGAATCCATACGAGAAAGGTAAGCGCTAACATATTCATCATTTCACTTGAAAAATTAGTTCATTTTTCCCGTTAACCAGATTAGCAACAATATTTCAAAATCACAAATTGCACCTATTTGTCACACCGAACAAAGCTCCAACTGCCTAACGATGAGAAAGCTGTGAAGTTACAATAACTATTACAGTAGTGGTTAGACTGATGTTTTGTTGTCCTAGTTAAATCAACCAACCATCATACATATGGGTACTCATAAACGGAGCTCTCTCCGTAAATTGCATAGGACTTTTTTAACTGAACAACAGCAATGTTCATTTGTAAAAAACATTTCTCTAGTCCGAGGGACGAAATCATAAGCACGGACGATTTTGGCCCGGTGATATAGTCACCAAATTATCACCCCGGGGATGTGTGTTCGAATCCCACCACTACCGCCTGACTTTCCCCATTCTGTGCGTGTTCAATGGAAGCTCTTTGACTGACCGCTTTCCTCGTCCTGAAAATTGTATTTCTGCGTTTTTAATAAGAAAAAAGTAAAAGAAACAGAAAAGAAACGATAACGGACTTATGCCTAACTTTTTCCGGGTAATTTATTGTACTAGGATGTATGGAACAATACACTGTGAGGTGCTATGACAAGTATGGTTGAAAAAAGGTCACATTTTGGATAAATGAAGCTCTCGAATTCCTTGGAGTTTCAGATTTTCTCCCCACAGTGTTCGATTAGCGGGTCTCACAGCTTGGAGTACTGAATTGATTTTTGTCTGTTCACCCCGAGCTTAGGATTTTGTTTTTGAATATTGTATTCCCGATCGAGGTGATATCTACAGTGCTTCAGCGAGAATCGCTTTTTTTCCTGTTTGAATTAAGTGATTGAGAAAATGAACAAATCAGCCTCCAATCATTCCGAGTTTTCGACTATAGAAAGTCTTCATTATCTATATGAAATCAACTTAATAGATGTTCACTACTCTCATCAATGGTAACATAGAAAATGAAAAGTTTATTTCGCTGAGACCATAATCAAGTCCGATGCTGATGAACATATGTTGCGAATTCTTGTACCGTGGTAAAAAATGAATGTTTTTAAATTATTTTTAACAAAACCACTTCAGGGTAAACATATCAAATGAGGAAATCAACTATCCACCAGTTTTTGTCGTTTGAGAAATTCAAACTTTGATTTAGAGCGGTTTGGCTGAAGAATTGGAACTCAATTCACTCAACATAATAACCACAGTTGGTGAAAGCAGTTTAACCCTAATCCTTCATGATTGTTTCCCTCAAATCCACAACCAATTACACCAGTATCCGGTTTTTACTGTTCTCTCATAACCAGCCATTGTGATTCAGCCACCTGAGGACACACGCATATAGGAACAGTCAAGAAGTCACTTGTCCCTCCTACCACTCACTTATTCCTGATGAGTGTCCAAATCATGTTCGGTTTGATATGATCATATTGTGACGCGGTCTGCGGTTGTTTTTCTGGTCTAGAAGTCGATTTCCGACAGTTTATTTCCTGTTTTAAGAAACGGGGCGTAGAAACTCGGTCGAATGCGACAACACACCCATCCACCAGTCACATGGCTCTTCAGCTATGGGGACCATGAGAAAAATACTTGAAAAAAAGAAATCACACGATTATTTTTTCCACGAGAATTTTTGTTTTTCTTTTTTCCAATAATTACCTAGTCCTGTTCATGAATCATACAGTGATTAAAAAGGATTCATTTTGATTGTGCCGTGTTATTCTGTTGGGCGGATAGCGAAGACATTGTTGCCATGTCAAACTTAAAACTCATTTATCTTCTGTTCTATGTGGTCTTCGTCTCTTTGTGATAGAATCAATTCACCTGAGTAAAATCACCCCAATTCTTTTCTCCAGAACGGTTTATTTTTGAAATGAGAGAGATACGGAACTACTCAGGCCACACCTTGAAAATCACACTCCCCATCTGCGACGGAACTATTGAAACAGCTTAAACCTCGCTGTAAAAGATTGAGATAAAGATGAACAACAAGAAAGAACTGTTTCTCGCTCGGTATAATCAAGATTCTCCTTGTCTCCGACCCGTGAGGATGAAACGTATCCCTGATGAGATTAAGACAATGAACCGTTTTTTTGTTCTTCAAATGTTCGCAGATAGTGAATACATACCTCCTAACAAAGGGGAACCTACAACTTTTTTCTTATGGTTAATAAGTATTACGAGTCTATTATGCATTTATTCCACTGACTAAATCAGATTCGTGTAGCAGACATAAATCTCACTCAAGTATTTATCGCCGAAAGATATCAAATAACTGTTCCCGATCATGACGTGAACTGATTCACTCCCGAAGATCATCAGGCATCCATGCATATTTTATCTCACGTCTGTATTTTCATAATCTTTATTTAATAATAATAAATAGGATGATAAACTCCACGAATATTCTTTTCTACGAATAAGTGAAATAGAAAAACGGTTCGCTTTGATACCTTGATGCGGTACTCTCAACTTAAGACGTGGAGACAACCACGGCACTGACTGCTCAGGATTACAATCAACAAGAAGATAGTTGCCTAGTGCTTTACGTGAAACGACACAACTACATACTTGCTTTGTCAAATTGACCACCTATTCTGAGTCGTAATTTCAGAGCGTCAGCACTGTCGTAATGATCAAGTGGTCAACTCGGTTGGGTGGTTGGATCCCAATCCGACTCACTATGATTTTTTCTAGTTGCTTCTGGCTGGTCTAACACATGTTGGTCAAAACTGATTATTGATTTCCGTATTCAATAAATAATAAAAGGATCGAAAACGTATTGACAATCATCACTTCTCACCTTATCGGTTCTCACTAGAAAAACACAGTAATTTTGTATGTGCACGGTTGTGCTGATTCCAGTAAAGAAGATTGAATCTGTTTTCATTCCAAAAATCTACAACAAACATAGGGATACCCTTGTTATCGGATAGACAATATTCGAAGATGATGTGTTAGCCGCATCTGCGGTTGCCTTGGAATTGGTCAGTGTAAATATCAGAATTATATTTTGTTCTCACGTTCAATCACAATATTCCATCTACTTACGTGCTATTTGAAGCGGTGATGGTGGTGGTAGTGGTGGTGGTGGTCCACGTGGTGATGTTCGTCCCTCGTTTTTGGGTCCAATTTTATGTCATACTGCTAATCCTTTCCACCCAGATCAGTAAACTTGGATAATTTCCAACCTCAAGGGGAATTCACCAAAAACAATTCATCCTGAAAGTGGATTCCAATTGCGAACCAAGAGACCAACTCAAAACAACACCCCCTGATAATTCGACTTAAGGGAATAAACAACTTTCAAGGGTTTGTTAGAAATTATTCTGATAATTAACGTAAGCATACTGCAAGAAATTGAGAGGTGTTTAATAATCACCATCTACTATCCCATATTGGTAGAGGCTTCAATTATCTACAACTTATTCCCAGCACATATTGGGTAACCTCCGAATTAAATACAACCTTCTTACACCGTTAGAAGATGAAATCTCCACTGACTAGTGATGCATAAAATAACAAAACCGTCGGACAACTGAAAATGAATTCATTTTTGTAGTTAGCCTAATTAATTCCCAAGAAAACAGAAATTTCACATCACTCGTCAAGAGAGAAAAAGTTTACAAAGCAATGAGAAAATCTCTATTCACGAAGTGTTTTAGATCTGAGTTTGCAGAAAGATAACAGAATACATTTTAATTTTACTCCACGTACTTTCGTCCATTTTAAATTACCAGTGAGTTATTTTAACGCTAATTCACGCGGTGATCAGCGGAAACAGGATTATCCGAATGTGTATCTTTATGGTTTCTTGATTTATCCTCGTGAAAGATTAACTATATCCTGAAGATATGCACTTGAGTTGGAATGTGCATAGCAATCCGTTTGGTAATCCATGGGTTTTAAACACATTCAGTGGACACAGTTGGTTCGTACATTGATGACATGTGATGAATGTGATGAGTAAATGGAAAATCCTCGTAGAATTCAATCAACGGGATCCACCAGAATCGCTAACTTTATGAGTTGAACCACCGGATCTGGTGCACATTTTGCCATTTGTTTATCCATAATAAAGTTTCCATTCTTTCCCTCAAACAGAATGCACATTAGTCCCTGAATCCTCTTATTCGCACTACTTGTTTGTTTAACGTCATCCGTGTACTCACCCGGAGTTCCTGCTTTTAAAAGTCATCGCCCTCGGAGGCACTCAGTGTTTCTCGTTCTGGGTCCCACGCAACTTTGGATCAATTGCAATTCTTTCACGTTCATTCCAAATACCGCAACCTATGCACACATACAGTTATCATACATATAGAATAGTAATTACACTGAACTGGTGGTGGTGGCCGGGTGATAACGTCACCAAATTATCAGCCCAAGGATGTGTGCTCGAATTACGCAACCATCGCCTAACCTTCCCCATTGTGTGTGTGTGTTAAATGGCAGCCCTTTGATTGGCTGCTTTCCCTTTCCTGAAAATTGTATTTTTTTGTGTAATTATTAAAAGGAAGTAAAATGAAAAAGAACAAGAGATGAACGAGATGACTGACCCAAACTGCCCATAACATCCTTTGAACTAATTTCTATCCGCCCGCAGTAACCACACTTATCAACCTATCATTCCTTTTCGAGGTGACACGTTTTGTTTCTTTGGAGCCTAGGAACAAACTGATCATAACCCCGAAGTCTAGTGCTGAGCTGAGCAGAGTCTGTGGCCCCCAACAAGTTTGCAAAGATGGGTTGTGCTATATCGTGTAAATGGAAAATCATAAACGGTCTGATCAGCTGCACGGTGACCAAGTTGGTAGCATGCTTACGTTCTGCCTCTGAGCTGCCGGGTTCAATTCCCAGTTGAGTCGATGGATTCGCATTGCTGAAAAGATCCGACCAGGTTGTAACAGCTGTCTAGTGCTTCCTAGCTTTCTACTTCACGCCTAATTTGCCATATACACGACGAGCTTTCCCTTTTGAAATATTACTCTATTTATCCACCGTTTGTGCACACATGGAAACAAGATCTTGAGTTAGTCGACCGAGAATAGACAGACGCACACATTTTGCGTCCACAGGTCATTCATTTGATTTCCACACACACACACACACACACACCGATACACCCATTGGTAGGGAATGCAGTGAAAGACCATCAATCATATATACATATATACATAACGGAGATCATGGAGAGATGACCAAACCCTCTATGTGTATAGTCAATCACTCAGAATTTCCTGACAAGCTTATGCGCGCATATCAACGAGGGCAGTTCGTGTGTTGTCCAAACTCTCAAATGCTCACGAGCACGCACACATGCACGGATACGCGGGGATGAATCTATACACATATACAGACACACAGATGTACGTATACACTTGGATTTTCTGACAAAAGAAAATTTGAACCATGCGCTCTGACCAACTTTTTCATCATGAAAATCACTCATTCGCCTGTCGTAGATTTTTGTCAGCTTGTAGATGGATGCAGATGTTTGTTTAGCTGCGTGCGGACATCCTTAAGAAGATCTGTTCCTTTCTAAACTCCAGCAAACTCTCATCCTCTGACTCCGCCGCAATGCCCCCCCCCAACCACCCACCTCAAAGTTTATATCACTTGGTCTAAAACTAGTCCGAAACTAGACCGTGATATATAGTAGGCGACCAAACAATAATAATTATTATTATTATTATTGGACAATGCTCTAACGGGACTAGAGCTGTCACAAATCAACTCATTCAATCGCAATAAACCGAGTGTCGCCTAGTAAACTAGGGTTGCAAAAAAGTGAGTGAAACAATGTAAAGAAAAGAGAAAAAAGGATTGCAGTACATTCATTCACGCAAGATTAGGTTCATTGTTTGCTTGTCCGAGTGGTAGTTACGCATTGTTGGTTCCAATATAACCCATGCCAAATGGTCTGTTGGGTTCATGGAGAATCCGGGTTTGGGTGCGATGAGGCTACTTCTTCATTTTTTGGACAATGTGATATTGTGACGTACAACAGATGAGAATTAGCAAACACATTTACAGAAAAATCGGACACGAATTTCGTTGTGAATTTGTGAATTGCGACACTGTGAAAAAAGTAAACGGCTATTAGCTAATCGATACATATATTACTACATTATAGACAATGGAGACTTTATCTGCTTGATTTGTTGATTTGTGTTAATAACGTCTTGAAGAACCATTTTGATGAACCTGTTCAGTGTTTTGGGGTTGAATGTGCTTACCGCAATAGGGTCCTGAATGGTCAATTGAACTAATGTATATATATATATATCAACTAAACTAGAAGAAGATTAAACCACGTGATTATGCGCAGAAAATCCTGGAACCAGGCGACTAATGAGATCGGGGTCCATGACAATATAATATTTAAGCAAGTCCTTTCCCGGAACTTATCGTGCAATCGTAATAGCCTTCCATCAATTTCGGCTGCAACGAGAACCATTCAAAGTTTCTTCCATTTTTTACTGCATCGTGATGTATATGGTTTTCGTTTCCTAAATCCCAAATAGATATCCGCGTCCCAATTCCTCACTGCATGGGTAAACATAATTTTCCGAAATACTACTGATAAAAATGTTAGTAAAATTGTGCCAACTGATCCTTATTATCGGAGGTCGCCAATATGCTGCCATAAGAATTGGTTATTTCAAAGAAGGAGTGATTCATGTTTACGAGGTTGAATGAACAGGGCGTAGAACACTAGTTGTACAATCAATAAACAGTTCGCGTGGAGAATAAATATTTCATGAACCTCGATCGATACTGCTGCCTCCTCAAGTCATCTCTTGGGTTATTCATAAACAACACTTCTATTGTTGTTCTTTTTGTTATTGTTTTCTTTATGTTCATGCAGATGTTCGATTTAATCTCAGCCGGATGAAATATTTTTTATTTGCCAATCATTCCACCCTAAGTGTGATCAGTAATCACAGAACTTCAGTCCCAGCAAGATTAACCGCCTTATACCCACCCCTGTCCGTTTGTGCATTTACACGATGTTTACGTTCTGATCCAATGTTCTCCAAAAATCAATACTGCCTTCTGCAGATTTCACAATTCACGGGACTTATCTTGTCGGTCATCTTCTTCTTTGATCCCGTTTGTTTTTGACAAAATAAGAACAGAATTGTTTCTTATTTCCGGTTGGTTGTCGCCTAAAGATGATTGATAACCGGAAGTGATTTTCTTGACATATTTCACCAAAGAAAGATAAAACGGCAGTTATTACCCTTAACAATAAAAAACAAGTTCACTTGTTTTTCATACTCTTTAATGAAAAACAAGTTTTTGCGGCTGTAATTTCTTTTGATGAATGGATGAGTAACACTTATAAACAATTTTGCCAAGCAACTCGCTTGTCAAATATGTGCTTTTATTGCCGCAAACCTTATCACACTGACGAAAAATGTAACGGAAGGTCTGAGCACCCCAATCAAGGAAATTATGTTTCACATCGTATCTAGCTAATTTAGTTTTCTCTATTAGACCAGACCTGAGTATTCCGCAATTCAAATAATAATCTTTTCCCTATCTAACAAAAATAATTTGAGGAGAAAACTAAGCCACAGTAATCCATGCAGTAGATTGCGATCAATTCTAATTGATGGATTCCATATGGTTCCCTAAGCTGCGCGGATGATTTGAATTTCAAAAGATCAATGCTGTTTGTGTTGCCTCTCATGTCAATTAGCATAGCGTTGGCTTTGCAAAACAGTAAGTGACATTCAAGCTTCATTTCGAAACCCACTACTGGTCACTTCCCAGTTCAAACCTCCCTCTCCTCTCACATCCGAAAATCATATCAGGTATCATGTAGTTGGCACATGTCCATTGATTTCCAACTTTATAGTGAATTACTTGTTAGCGAATACATTAGCCGAAAAATTTCTACTTTCGTAATTCAAATTCCTATTCATTGGGATTCTGACACTCACCACCCCTAGACGATGAAATGAGTATCGACTTTCGACGAATATATACTTTTATATGTATGACCAATCTCATGCTCACACTCATGTCGAGGAGATTTGCGTGTTTTCTTCAGTTTAACATACTCACTGGAGTGATTTGTACATCCTGAATGTTGAAATTTTGAAAAGCTCTGTAGCCTCGGTGGGATTCGAACCCGCGTGTGGACACCGCCTATGCTTTTGTACAGCTCGCGCTCTACCGGCTGAATCATAAGGCTACTAAGATAGCACAGATCGCATAGGCGGGGTCAATGCACGACCTCACGGTCTCCCGTTCATTCTTTCATAATAATTTACTTCAGAGTGGGGGTCCATCCGAACCGAGTTACAGGATACTTTCTGGTGTTTTCTTTCTGTTCATTTATGCAAATTAATTTTTCACGAGAGACCCATTGTTTCCCTCTGTTACGATTCCCTCGGTTTCAGACACTTTCTATGTGTTAAGATATGTCCACATCAAACGCATTCCACATTCTATTGTTATAAATTCTCTTAAATGCCGCTTTATCACTTCCATATCTACCGGTTTGTACCTTCAGACCTTCTTGTCAACAAAGACTACCACAGTAGTTGTTACTGCGTGAAAATGTACTCATATATTACATTCAATGCGTTGATTCTAAGGGAATATTAATTTCAGCGTAAATATATCTTATGCCTAGTAAAAGGGAAAACAGAACTGAAAATGACAAACAATGAAATAGTAAACGATTCATTGAAACAAGAAAATGTATTTTTCGATTGACCTGAGCCATCTGCTCAAGTTTAGGCGGAGGACTCAGCAAAATGAAGCCATACAATCACCTTTTGGGGAATCGAACTCATGATCACATTCAAGGAGCTTGTGCGCACTACCCAATTGATCATGTGACGGCTAATCAAACTGTGCTTGTTGTAAAACAATTCACGTTTTCAAGCGTATTACGAACAGAATACCATGCTCAAAACATAAGTAGACGGAAATTTAGCCATGAAATACATGCACACATTGAAAGGTTGGATTTTTCCCTATTTTTCACTTTTCAATTATGGCCGAATAGTAACTTCAGAGACTCAATAAATGTGTGTTAGTACAATACACCAATACAACAACCAAATACGATAGATCCTTGGGGTTTCAACTCAACTAGAATCATTTGGAGCACACCAGAAGCGATATTTCTTAATCACCATTTAATACATTAGAGAGCATCAAGATGCAGCTTACCCCTTTGATCTGGAAGTGTTGTGTTTTATCCGATTTCGAAATTGCCCATATAATTCCATACAATTCCACTTCACTCAGCCTACCATCACTTTGCGCTTCTACCATCCTCCCAAATACACCAAATATCACACGGGTTAATTACATCTGACAGTGTGAGGAACTGCCGTTGTGAGATACTACTCACTTGTCAGTAGTACCCAAAACGATGGGATCAGCGGTTCGTTTCGGAGACCAAAATTGGACAAGACCTGTTGGAGCAAACTTTTGCTGTTTGGTATGGTGAATACAAGAATGTGCATCTGATAGTGAACCATTCCATCAACTATCCTATGTGTGTGCGCGAATTCTGCAAACTTGTTCCGAATGAGATATTTTGTTTTATGAATGATACTTTAACTATACCCTAACCGTTATTGGCGGTAGGTGACTACCCGTGACCAAATATCGCTATCGGGAGGGGACGCGGCAAAACAGCGGCTTCATATCCTCCCTAAATATAACTTTGTGTTATTAAAAAACACATCTCTCCTTATGGCATACCACGCGGCGCTTCTTTCTGTCGATACAAACCGATTATTGTTTGATTCTAACACACTGAAAACGGATTTTGTCTGTGAAGAATATCTTGATTGCACTCAGGAAAGCATGCCAATACGCCTCTGTGAAAGTGATTCCCGTTTTTCATTCAAGTCGAGTTATTTCGTATTTCATTTATGGACTTGTATATAGGTGCACATACAGGCGCAGTTTAGAAATTTCCGATTCCTGTATTTCGAAACCAAATGGGGCAAAACCTTAACCGTTTCCAGCAACATTCAACTTTTGCCAAACGAACTCACAATTGCGTCTTAGATATTTCGATTCTAAAATATTGCGGGATTATTACTGATTCGTGTCATAGCTTCGAATGCGTCTTATTTAATTGGCTTATATCGTTAAAACAATAGCTGTTTTCCCGAACACACGAAGCATCGAATTTAATCTTCCGGATTATTTTTTCTTATATAGGTTTTATTAAAAAGTATTTTTCGGAATCATCGGAGAATCCATTCGACCGCGATTCATTGATTGTTGATCTCGATAGCACGTTCCATAACGGTGCTATCGAGATCAATGATCAAAAAAGTGTTGTGCCTCTCACTTTTTATCCGCAAGAAGCCTACTCTCTCGTATGCTTCTACCTCTACGTCTGGGTGAAGATGTCTTGTCCACTGGGCGGGATTTTTAATTGCTCCACCAAGAGCACGATTGGTTCTACTTCCAATTCACTTTGTGCACTGCCCTCTGTTTTTTCTCTATTTCTGTTGGTCAAATAGAGGAACGAATGAGGAAGACGATAATTTCGGGTACAATTAACCCCGTTCACGACAGTTCGACGACAATGAACGACAATGGGTGTTCACTGGACCCGAAATGTCACTTCCCTAAAAATAATCAACAGGTTTGAACGCGCTTCTTCTCAACATCATGCCCCTCAATGCCCCGGGCCAATTTTGATAGAATAGGCATAGGGAAACCAACATCAGAGTCTTGCAGTTCTTTTTCTGATGAGTACACACGCCCGCACACATACACACACACACGCAGTGACTGTCCCCGGAAAATCGGAATCATTTGTATTTTTCCTCCTCCATGGTTCGCTTCACTCGAGCGCTCATCTGCTTGCCGGTTACAACTGTGCACCAGGACCGTGAGACCAAAATCTGGACCTTGGGGTCTTTACCGAGCTCATACATTCAAGATGAGAGTGCTCGTCAGACCGTCAGACTCGGTCAACCAGAACGTGGGCAACAAACGAGATTACACACATACACACACAGTGATTTTGGTCTTCATCACGTGAAGACCGAGGAAGTCATTTTAGTAAAACTTTTGTTTTCAATTCGCATTCATCAGAATACGAAGCAAATGTAAACGTTTTCGGTGTCATGACAACGGTGAATAGAATACGAGGATGTGAACGGTGTCCTGATTCCAATGAAACTGTCTGTTTGTCTGTCTGAACTCAACACGCAAACATGAACTAATAATCACAGCTGTTTTAGATCCGTTGGACCGCCCTGAATAAGACCGGCCACTAACCCGCCCTTTTCAAACTCTTGCATTCATTGCATCCACACACACACACACACTCATACAAGCATACTAACAAAGACAAACTCAGAGATGAATGGGAATAAGACAACAGACAAGGAAACTGCATCGATCATTGTTGCCAAAATCCTCTTCTCCATAATTATTTTTCGAGACTTTATGCCTGAAAAAGTCTGAACTTTACTCCAGATCGATATCTGAGCAGAATAACCGACCACACCAAACGCATTCAGAGCCACATCGAATAATTAGTTTTGGGGATATCCATTCGGTGGAACGAATTACAAATAAACGTAACAATTGTAAGCGGTACGGTTAGGATCCAAATGACTGAAATCCGTTTGAATAGAGTTTAGGGCAAAAACAGTCACCGATTTACATGTCACTGAACCTCACAATGACGGTCAATGATAGATGTCTTATTTTGAGACCTTCATCTCTCGTGAAATACGGATTAGATACATCCCGAGCACAGTTGTCAATTGCGAAACAATAGTTTGATAAATCACTCAATAATAGATAAAAGAACGTCTTATGCTCTGAATACTACAGTCCGTTTCAATTTACGACGTTATTTATTTGTGCATCATACAGATAGATGATTACTTTTGGGACACACGTTAACATGTTTGTGTCCGCCCCGTCCCCCCTCCCCCAGTTTTTAAAGTTCTCGAAGAGTATTCTATAGAAATAATGTGAAGCTAATGTTCAGCAACGAGTTCGCATTTTTTCATATTGATCTCATAAATGTATCCGATCAGACTTCTAGTAGGTCCTCCAGAATAGAAATACCATAGAATAAAAGATAATGTAGTTGAAAATAAATGACATTTTTTTATATGAAATGCGTCACCGGTACGCATTTGTGATCAGTATGAAATGAACAATAAGAGATGTAACTGGGAAGTGATTTCTGCCTATTGACACCAGAAATAAGAAATTGGAGGTGGGACAGAAATTCGAATTGTGATCTCAGGAAAACGCTTCAATCTTGTTGATTCTTTATTTTCTCCAAAATTGTTCATTTTTTCTGCTTTGGTAGGGCAGTAAATCTTTACTTTGAGAATAGTTAGTGCTTATGTGTCTGTCACCCTGAAGTTGGAGAAACATGTTTCGGTCGCATAAATTGTTCCGTTGTGTAGAGTTCCGTAGAAGAGACACATTATGATAATGAACCATCAACCGATGTGTGCATTCACAGTCAAGCTTCGAAATATGGGGTCCATTTTGGAAAACTGATAGTTCACACCTGATACTTTTGTACCTGGGCTCGATTTCCCGAAGCAACTCAAGATGATAAGACACAGTCAATGTGTTCACTGTTTTTTATGACTATCCGATACCGTGTTTTCAGCATGACTAGTGTCGGTTTTTTTCTAACCGTAAATATTAAGTTCATACTCTTCATTAATCTCAAGTTATTAGTAGCAAACTGACAAAAAATTCGACAAAAAAAGAAATAAAACGTTTCCAATACGTCCAAATCTTACGCTTTATGTTTCGTTTTTTCTTTGGATGGCGGTGAACCTTTTATGTATGTATGACGAATAGTCATATCCTACGTGATTCTCGGGGTGATTTAATTCTTATATTGGTATATATGATGATCCACTCTCGATAAGCATTTTGCTGCAAAATATTGTAATCCTTCTGCATAACAGTAAGCCCATTTCATCCTTAATAAATCCATTCTACTATGCTGAAACTCTTTCCATGTCATAACAGTAAGAAGAGTTGCACGGATACTTTGATCGTGTTGTTCTCATTGTTCAGACAGCAGAATGCGATTGGTTAAGTAACTTGGACACAATTTTCGAGCGCTTTTGCAGAACACGGTTTCAAATCGCAATCTTGCCACTAGTTGCTGACAGACGGTTTGCTTGTTCGGCAAATTACAGTTATCTGTTTGTCGTGCTGTTCAAAACACCTTAAAATGAGAGGTTTCACGAAGTTGATCTTTGAAGCTCGTGAACAGTCTCCGCCTTCCTGTCACTACTGAGGTCGTGTGACCAACTTTAGCACCTTTGATTGGTTTTACACATTTTAGTAACTTTCAAACCATAGTTTCATTGGAACTCCTCTCAGACTTGTTTAGAGCGACAATTTCTGAAGCCATTGATTTTGATCTGCAAAACTTGTACAACACTCGCAATGTGAAAACCAGGAAACATATCATTCTTTCATAGGGTGAATTTTGTCATATAAAGAGCAAATCAGACGTGAACTGAAAAGCATCAGACGGTGGTTTCCAGCTAGCTGGATCTCATCAGCAGTGCGAATCCATCGACCCAACTGGGACTCGAACTCGGTAGCTAACAGGCAGAACGCAAGCGTACTAACCACTCGGCCACCAGGCAGCTAATCGGACTGTTTGTTTTGATTTTCCTTATATATGNATATGAAGTAACGCAACCCATCTTTGTGAGCGTAATGCCGGCATCAAACAGTGCGTTTGTCGATGCAGTGTCCGGTATCGAGCAAATGTCGTGCCACTGCGCTTGCTGGAAGCTTTCCTCCCCTAAGTGATAAGTTATTCGGAACATGCTCACTCATTCTGGTCGACGGTCATTGTTCTGTCCTTCCGACGTACCGCGAACCACAAGTACATTGCAAAAGATAAATGCAATTGGAGGTGACCGAATCATTGGATCTGTCTATGTTTGACCGCATTAATGAGTTCATTGTTCTGTGAATCATGATCAGGTTCGCGGCAGGATAGAATGACTCAACTGTAGTACGAAGCCGACGACCAACCCGTGCAATTACATCGTCTCCTTTAAATGTAAATGACGACCGTTCTCTTACATCATCGTTGACACTTCGCTCTTCTCATTTTCATATTACGTAACTCTCGTTGACCTACTTGGTTGAACATTTTTTTACTCGGTGAACTTTCCGCGTCTATTCGAATTCATTTCTGGTTGCATCTTTTTCGTATTACGTAACTATGTCTAACTCTCTTTCCACCATTGCTAATCGGTTTTCATTACGTAACTGTGTTCTATGCTAACATTTCCCACCCCTCCTTCTCTTCTACTCATACTCAAATGACTTTGGTAATGACTCAACCACTCAGTGCCTTCTGCTTGACCTCATGTAATTGTAAATGTCCATATATGGTATTCCTATGATAAAATTTGGCCTATTTAATGTGCGTGGACAGCTGACTGAGAGCACGCGAAATTGATGGCCAATAGCAATTCTGCTCACATTGTGTTACTTCTTTTATTCAACTGGATCAAAGGGAAAGGATGTTTCCGCTATAACAATATCTAACTGATGAAATCGTTATTTAAAATACTACCAAATGACATCCTTTTCACGTGAAGGCAGAAAATTATCCAGTCTTGAAGTTAGTAAACTCTGGGTAACACGGAAGCTAAACAAAGTTATATATTGTTGAAAATTGAAAATGTTGGTGAACGTTTGATGCTTTCTGATAGAAAGTTAACCATCGGAAATGTTGTGGAATGATTGTAGCTCGGGATGCGAATATTGATGTTGGTAGGTTCTCCAAACTGGAAATGTTGTTCGCATATGTTTCATAGCCAAGCTAAGCAACATCTTCCCCGAAGTCGCATTGATGAGGTTACCTGGTTTGGCTACGAAACGTCTGCAAACAACACTTTCAGCTCGGAGAACTCAGCAACATCAACAGTGAACTATGGTCTGCATATTCTTACAGAGCACATTTCAAAGGAAACAGTGACGAACAATCTCACTTCACCGATTCGTATCCATACTAATAAATAAATTTATATATATATATATATATCACCGCTTACGGATAAAAACGTCTTTGGAGAATAGAAAAAAAGTTACATTGCAGATTGCTAGGATTATTACTATTTTTGTTCATGAAACCTGGAATCGGATTCACCGCGATCACATTACTGTCCGTTCACTCATTCGATCATCGAGATTACTCGTGATTCGGTGTGTGTGTGTGTGTGTGTGTGTGGGAGGGGTGAGTGGAGGAGGCCAGGAAAGCCTTTGCGCTTGCACAAATTGTTTTGAAGATACACAGTGGGGGGGGGGTTGGGCCAACAAAATCCCACCGGTTCTGCTACTGCTGTATTTTTTTTCAATATTTTTTACTTCCTTTTATTAAATAGACAAAAATACAAATTTCAGGAAACGGATAAGGACCAATCAACGTTCCGTCTTACAATAAACAATGGTAAGTTAGGCAACGTTGTCGGCATTCGAACACACGTCCTCCGGGGTGATAAGTTGGTGATTTTACCACCGGGCCAAAACCGCCAAAATTAGTGTCAGAGGTTGAATTCGAACCCACTCCCAAATTCGTGAAGCAGAACACCTAGAAGATAGCTCTTGAGTCTGGAGTCTTAAACCGCTTGGACACCCCGGCAACGAATAGAAAACAATAAAGTTGATAATCGGCCACGAACGTTTTATTGGGGGGGAGTGGGGTGAGGTTAGGTGGAAAGCCTCAGTCAGGTTCGTGGTGTGATTTGTTTCAGCTGGGTGTGAAACCACTGCACTGACGAGTGACTTTGTCGTTCCGGTATTCAGTCAGACAGCACGGTGTTAACAAATCTGTTCGGACAATCATCTGATCGTGCGACCTATATACGTTATATCGCAGTAACAAATAGATGAGTATACACGATATGTGACCGCTGAGTCGGGAACTTTGTCCTTTAATGGCAAACACATGACTGACTTGAACGTGAACGAGGCTTTCATGCACAGGACGGATTAGAACATTTGAGTAATGTTATATATTGTGATGTATAGGTATGAATATGAATCAATGAAATTGAGCCCGTTCGCGACTGTTTGTTTTTCAAAAAATATACTCTATTTAATCATATACTTCTCTATGAATAAAATTATGACGGGTTATATTATTCTGAAAGTTGAAAGCTCAGCAACCGCACCTAAATGGTCAAAGTTCCTCGCATGTAAAACAAATGATATGTTTGAAATGGTACGTAGTTCGGAATATGATCATTCCGTCTTATGGGAAATGCATGCTTGAGATTCGTCTATAGTTATTTGAACACCAAAAAATGAGTTTTTTGCACGTCACGCTTTGTTTCATTGTCTAAGACGTCTTGTCAGTTATTTGAATTACGCAGAATTACGGAATAGATTTCGGCGATGCATATCAAAGTCAGAGCTCTGGAACCAAGATCACGTTCCATCAACTGTATGAATTGGATAAGCTTTTCAACATTGAGTGATAGTTCAACACATATGGTGAGGATGAGGAGCTGACGGTTATTTTTCACACGGGTCTGATGAGTAAATAGTAATGAATGGCCTCCTCCAACATGGGTCCGGTTTGTGGTTCTGATAGTTTACGGGTTCACATGCACTTCAAACATGATTAAAAATGCTCAGTGGACGCTCCTCCTCATAAGCGAGTGCGGCGAGAGCATGCTTGTGATGCTTTCCTGTCAATCAACATCCCTTTAAAAGAAACTGGTAAAGGGGTTGTCCGATAACTATGCACAAAATGTGGAGTATCGTTACACACACATCCATATATGGCCACATAGGGGAAGAGTGGAGAACAAAGGAGTGCAACCACATGCACAGAGAGAAACAGTTAACATCGCGCACAGAGAACGTCAGATCTACTCGTCACTGGTTGCCATCTGGTTTGAGTGAACCTTCATGCAGTTCGTGCAGTCACAAACAAACTAAATCGAACGAGATAAAAATCAAAGAAAAAAGGAAAATGAGGCCCAATTTCACGTAAACCTCAGCAAACATCAGGCATAAGTTGCAGGATTTATTGGCGATAACTAAAGCAGTAGTACAACAGATCGCATTACTGAAATATACGTCTAATCACAGCGATTTGTAGATCTCTCCCTCCTACCCTCGTTCGGTGCAGAATAGTTAAGATTACTACTCAGAGTAATTAAAGTAGTCAAGAAAGTTGTCAAAAAGTATTACTCCGAGAGTTCAATCGAAGGTTTTCTCATCCTAATCTCTTACTCCTGACAGCCCAATATTGATACATATACACTGATTAATCAACACCCAAGCGCCGCACTCCCTCCACCACACCCCATTCCCATCATATTTGTTTCACTCTGGCTCTTAATAATATTCAATTGCGTTTCACTCCGGCAACAGCACAAATCATGTCTTGTAATCTCCAATCAAAAGTCTTCCGTTACGTCAGGTATTCCATGCAGGTGTATGATTGGTTGAATGAGTGAACTGTGGGTTGTGCATGCAATTACACCTCTTCCATGCTGAACTTGAAAAGCTAATTTACTCTCCTGCTGTTTCACCCACAAAAAGCCTCGTATATAGAATAAACTACTCATTGGTCCTACAGTAGACACGTATGAGATACATGTACATCTTTCCTTGTAAATGTTTGAATCAATTGTTTCACCAATCGCATTAGTTTTGAGTACATCAGCACTTATTTAGTTCCTTCCGTTTAATTTTGAAGAAACTCCCTGACACTGCCTTGTCATGCAAGTTGCATCGTGTTTTCTCGGGCACTTGACCAAATTAAAAATAAATGCCCCATACACGTGTCTAGAAAATAGTTCACGGAACACGGGTTTCAGGTAAGCGTAGAATATCTGGTCACTAAAGTTTGTACACAAAATGTTCCAACCACGTTCATCGGGGCTAGACAAAATTTTACAGCTCGTCGTCCGTTCCTGGGATACATCATCTGTGTGTTGTGGTGGATGCTCCGCAAAAAAGCTGGATTGATAAAATTTCACTGTGTCAAAGATTCACAACACTGCATACACCACATAAATTGTTAAGTAAAGTTGAGAAATGATTCGTGCATGTGTTCTGCACATACATTTGTGATGTGTGGTTCAGAAAAATTTACAAATGTGCTTTTTAACTTCAGTCGGTAGTACTAAAAACCCTTTTCTATCGGCCAGTGTCACGCTGAGAAGAGCCTGTGTATTAGTTATCCATGTTCATTATTCTTTGCTTAACATCGCTTGGTGCACAGCCTCAGCTAGTTAGTCAATTCATCCACCCAGTTACTTTTCTAACCATTTCATCTACTATTTATTGAGTTGTATATTTATTTGAACTTTTTATTATTTCTTTCTTTGTTTCTCAACCGATTCAAGGATTCATGTAATCATTTTAATCTTCGGTGTAGAAAAAAATACTTAAATATAGCCTTCTTGAAATATGAAAAATAATTTGCCTTTATGATAAATATAATTAGCTTGGATCATTTAGTTAATCGTTGTGCATCTATAATATACCCATATCTCCATACTGGTTGTAGACTACTACCTCATTTTCATATTTGTCACTCGAAATGTAGGATAAAACGTAATTTCATCATATAATTCGAGATTGTCGTAAAATTCACGAATAAATATGTTGGTATATCTTCAATAACCATGAATCCAAGGTGAAAGTGACCAGTAACCAAAGGTACTGAAAGCGTCAGAGGTCACTGTACCACAAACGCATTTCACTATTTCTCATCTTCGAGAGAGAGAGAGCATGCAAGAATCGCGTGTTCTCGTTTTTCCGATGTCTCATTATTCTCCTCATTTTTCTCATTCCCTTTAACATCAATATGGATCAGCTCTCCAATGACTACTCGAAAGTGGTTTTGCCACCGGTACAGGAGGTGCTCAATCCATGCACAACTACTACACCCACCCAATTGTACACGGTCACTATCACCCATGAATCGCAAACGCCTCCCTTCCGCACGACCGATAGGTGTACTGAGACAAATGCGTACACCGGTGCCAATGTGAACACAAGCGAACGCATCAAACGACCAATGAATGCATTTATGGTGTGGTCTCGGTCACAACGTAAACGGCTGGCTCTGGAAAATCCAAAATTGCACAATTCGGAAATCAGCAAACAATTGGGCTCCATGTGGAAAGCACTGACTGAATTGGATAAAAGTCCATTTGTGGAAGAAGCTAATCGACTACGGGATTGTCATATGCGACGCTATCCGGATTACAAGTATCGACCGCGTCGGAAGCAGCATTCGGCCAAAAGTCGAACTAAACCATCACGACAACCACCTAAATTACGTCTACGTCGAGCTCCGATCATCCATTCACAACCAGTCACACTGCCCTTACCTATTCAGCGGCCACAACAATCACAACCACCGATGGTCTCGACGCTTGATGGAGCCTTGAATTCAACAGGGCCCACGTTACGGTCTGTTCTACCTTCTATTGTCCTTGATTGTACTCTCAGTCAGCCAATGGTTCAAGGTTTGGACATTTTAGATAATCAACCAGTTCCTGAAGCGAAAACAATCATAAACACTCAAACATCAAACGATTCTGCAAAACATGATCCCGGGATGCTTACCACATGGTCCATACCGTCCGAGAACACAATCCGGCTACCCCCAAATAACAGTATTTCTGTGGCTGACGTGCCCGTACCTCTTCCAGTTCTATGGTCTTCACCGTCTCAACTAAACGGTCAACACAATCGCCAGGACTCATCGTCTGACTCCTATGCAGAAACCGATGAGTTGCTTAAAACAGATTTATCACTTCATCCCTTAATGACCAGAAGATGGTCCCCCATATCTATCACGTTTCGATCTATCAGCCCGAAACTAGATGAGCCAAACATTTTGGATTTGCAGAATATTTTGTGACCCTTCCAGAAAAACGGCTAACGCACACAATCACCCAAACTTATAGATACATACAGACCTCGTTTTATCGGCGTGAGAGATGAATGGAACGCATCGAACGCATTCCCAAAGTTATAGTGCATTTCTCCCAAAAGAAATTCACGGACTGTAATTCAGGCAGTAACTAACCACCATAAATCAACACATGTGAATACACGATATCAGAGCAATGAGACTTCAACCGGATGCAACGTGAGTGCACCATATATCTGGGAAGAAGGCGCACGCACATATATAGAGAGAGAGACTTCGTCAGTTATAGAAAAATAAACTTCCATTCACAATCAATTAGCAATGTCTATTTGTCCGTCACCCTAATCCGGATCAAGAATAAAGAGGACCAGTTAGATGACCAACATTCATTACTTATTGGGAACGAATACAAAGATAAACGCATTTGTGCTTGCTTCGGCGAATCTGTACGTACATGCATGCGCGCACAAATTTATGCTCATTCATGGGTGTTGAGCTCACCCCGAGGTAGTACTTCTTTCTTCCATTCACTGTATTAGACTTGGAACATTCGTATTTCTCTTGTACTCCCTCCCTTCCGATGTGTTCATCTTTCTCTCTCTCTGTGTTGAATCATTTGTGCATATCAACTTGCTTTGTCTTTGTGTTTGTTTGGGGTTAATTGTGGACATGTATTCTTCACTCATGTGTGTTTCCTCTCAAAATTGCCATCCCCAGCAGCTCACACGGGGCATGCACATTGACAAACACTCGAGAGCTAAATGCATCCATGTACACACACACACACACACACCTACACCGATGTGTGGACACACAGGTGAATCAATAGTCTCACTGAGAAAAAGACATGTGACGTTCTCATTTTGATTAAAACCGAATCATCCACTTGATTGACATTCATTCCTACCTTCCATTATTGTATAAACGCGCCTCACACTATCATGAACAGTGGAACAGATTAGATGAGAAGTGTGCGTGTATGTGTGATTGTGTAATTCCCCAAAATTCATCACATTGTATTCATGACTGTGCATTTCAGATGTGGAAACTGTCCTATCCGTATATCAAATTTATTCAATCTACTCTAATGGTCTTTGAACGTTGCTATCACATAGTGGGAGTAGTACTAGCAGTAGTAGTTGTTGTTGTTTTTGTTGTTGTTGTTTTTGTAATGGTATGAATTGGATGTCGCTCCTCGTCTGTGAAAACAGGAGTGAAGCAAGCTAAAACAAGACTACAGAGCAGGTTTATTATTAAGAGTATCGGCATTATTATTATTAGGGTTAGCATAGTGTTCCTCTCTTTCAGAGCGTTCTTCTGAAGATGAATTCCCTAAGAGAAAACACCAAGTTTGAGTGAACCCGACCTGACTGAAAAAGCGATTCAGTTTTGTGCTAACTTCATTGCTGTTCTGATAGGTATTAATGCTTGCACTGGAATGTGGATATGTTCAGGCCATCCAGGTCTTTCGGGTAAGGTATTTGAAAATACTTAACAAATAGTGTCCGTGTATGCTGGGAATTCCGCGTGAATTGTGTGCAATCAGTTGCTCGCTGAAACCAAACACATATGCAGTGAGAGTTATTTAAAGCCTTTTTGAATTTTGTTGTCATAAGTGCCAAAGCCGGTTCTGTTGGAGTTCTTTTAACATCACCAATGTATTTTTACGTCATGCGAGTTTGATTGTTCTTGATAAAAGACTCTCCCCCCCCCCGGGAACTTGGATAAATCAAACAGTAGTTACGAGGAACGGTTGACCTTACTTTCACGTAGGGTGCTAAAAAAGGACTGGTGTGCGACCATAGGTATGCCATTTTTATATCGTTTATGACGTGCGTGTGGAAGATGCAAAAATGATAGTGTAGGAAATGGACGAGTCGGACAAAGAGGAAGAAAAGGTGGTTTGCCGAGTGTCAAAAAGGTCTATTCAAAGCAAAACTATCAGAACTGTCTGTAATACTGTACTGCGTGGCATTCATTTCTGAAGCACACCCAATGAAGAAGAAACTATTTGCGGTTGAAAATAAAAAAAACGGCAAATCATGAATAAGAGATTCCTTCCTCATAAAGTAAAACAAAACTGGGCACAGCGTTTGGTCCACGTAATATACCTTAACCACTTCGGGGAGTTCGGTAGGCAAAGATATATATATGCACTGTCCGTGAACTTTTTTGCTATTTTATGAATGGCTCAGCCCCCACCCATGGTCAAGAGCAATTACCATCCCTAACCGAATAAATTTGACTGGCCCCGAGGATGTTCTGTCGTACGGGCCAACTATATTGCTATTAGTATAGTTAACGTTGTAGAACAGTATGACAATTCAATCATTGGTGGAAACCAAATGCGAATCCCGTTGGATGTGACTCTTTCCAAAATTGCACTGTTTAAAGTTCGCCACGGGTTGGTAACAGTGGGAGTTATATGGACTATACAAAAGAATGTGTGAATAGCAAATACTCTCTGATAATTTTCCCGGATGACTCAAACACAACCAGTAGTAGTAATAGTTGTTGTTGCTCCAAGTTAATCACGAACAAAACACGAAGGTGTACACACATTACAATTGTCCCCATTTCGGAATCAAACTTCACTTTCCTACGCAATACCTCCCCCACGGCACTCCGCTCTCCTCATCGGTCCACTCTTGTCCCCTGCGTGGCTACCTCATGCTCGTGTCCGCAAATACGTTATCGACTGCGGCAGATCAGTGCGAGTTCCATATCCGGTCTGTTGGACAGTTGTCATCAGGGATTGTTGGACATGGAGCAGAAAACGAGCAAATGAGAAAAAAAATCACAAGAGTCAACGAGAGTGCAATTGAATGCAAAGGATAGAGTGATGGGGAAACATACAGTTTGTGTGTGTGTCCAAGGAGACCACAAATAAACAGGTGAAGACCCCTTGAGAATTGCCGGTCAAAAACCCCGTTTCCAGATCTTTTAATGGAAACAGCAGTTACGGTGTGCAATCAGTGGGTGGAGTCGAGAAGTTGGCGAACGGTTCGAAGTATTGATTGATCATTGCGCATCATACTTGATTGGGAGTGGTGTGTCACAGTGTGCCCGGAAGAGTTTCAAAACCTGAGGTGATCTACTGAGCATGGTCCCATTGTGACAAGTATGGTGTCTCTCGGTTTGAACTTGGAGGACAGGAAGTAATGAATAACTAACTCATTGACGGACACTCCTCACAATTTGGATGTGACAATTCTCGGGGGGAAAATAAGTCTGTCAACGACCTTTTCCCGATGTGTTATGACTTTTTGTTGCGCTGTTTTGCCTCGGGTCTGACAGCTTTCTGTACACAGTAGACTATCAATCACAGGTCGCACAAAATGGGAAGAAAAACCAAAACCAAACTAAAGAAAGATAATTTTAAACAACCTATGCACTCAAATCGGTCGCTACTGGTTTGGATATTAGATCTACCATGGAAATAAGTTGCTCTGCCACAAGAACGACGATGGCAGACATTGTGAAGAATGCTCATGATTCCGTTTTATTACTCGGAATGTATTCACTCGCGCGAACGAGAAATCAGACACGCATAAGACGAGCGTCACAATCTTCCATTTTCTGAGATGATCGCATTTGCTACCCTGCGTGCAGCTCTTACACAGACGCACAAGGGAAAACCGAAATGCGTTTCTGCCAATGCGAGTGGGAGGTCAATTCGGGNTACTGCACATTTCCTAAAACTGTACAATGTTTCCACAGAGTGAGGAACTTCTAATAATGAGAATAATGATGGCTCAGTTCTGGGTCAAAATCGAAAACGCATAACAACGAACAGTTTAAACAAATAAAGCCGTGGAACTTTTGATTTAATCATTTGAAGAATTTGCCTGTATGCAAGAAATGTGAAAACTCATTCACTGTACAACCTTGTTGATTCTCATCAGTGGTCTGCGTTTCAAAAGTTTCTTTACTGTTTACTGTACTTGGGTGTTTGGTTTCGCTGTAAATCAACTCCATTTCAAACCATTCCGGTTGTGTACAAATAATGTAAAGCTACTCTCGTTCAGGGTTAGAACCCTACTATCATTATCCAGCTAAAGTAGTAGTAGCACCGTCCGGTTTCTTGCCACGCCTGGTCCCATTGTATTCTATGGCATAGTTGGATAGCAGATTTGTTACCTGTCTCTCCGGTGCACAAATGAAGTCCATTGGTAAACATCGTACAACGAACACGATAGGATGGTTGAAGCTCGACTGAACTACCTCAGTATGATGTAAATGTAAGTTCTGTTCATTACTATGAATGTGTGGATCAAATCAAATCATTGACGAAATAAGGACAAAATTGTAAACATAAACACAAATGATTTGGTGGAAATGATTTCAACTTTAACTAAATGTATCGTATCTGTACTCGCAAATTTCCGATTGCGTTCATTACTCCGCACCAGTTTTTTCTTTTTTTTCTTGTTTCGGTTATATTGCAAAGATATGAATTGCATGGGGTAGATTCCAAAATGTCTTTGGAACCTTAGACTGACAAGAGCTTATATTTGCCGACAATGGGAAACCAGATATGAGGTCACTGGTGGCCAGAGAGAAAATCAAGAATGCGCCATAGCTCAGTTACAGCACCCATAAGATCATGTCGGTTAGTAGCTTAAAAAGAACGGTAGCCGTTCTATTTAGAAACAGTGAATAACTCTCGATACGGATGTATTTTTTGAAACGCGGTGGACCGGATGCAAGTCACTAATAATGCCAAAGTGTTTGTAACGAGGACTAAGGCCTAAACCACTATTGACAGTGGTTATCACACTTCTGCAAGCTCACACACTCCAATGTTTGGCAAATCTCATGAACTGTGATCGTACAGCTCACTGATTAGGCGGATATTAAATCATATGGGATTAAAACTGACGGCGCCTGTTGAAATATGATGTACTTGACAATTTTTCACAATAGTGAAAAAGAACTAATTTACCAGCGTTGAATGCAATTTTTTGTACATTATAGTTTTGAGTAAGATCACAAGTATGCTTTTTACATCTAAAGGTTCTGTTATTCCCGGAAACATGATGAAACAGGGGTCATATGCATATACAATCAAACCGATCTGCTTACACGCATTATAGATAACACCTACAGGCTGGTATTTTGAACAATGGACATATTCAAATCCCACGCATCGCTTCCACTACATCCCAAAACGGCGATGCCATCCACCAGTACTACGCAAGTTATGCCTGGTTAGCACAACCGAAGACCACAATCACTGAGATATTTCTTCGTTACATAACCAGATTACCCGGCGGAGCAGTAGGCGTGAAATTAAAACGATCATTCTGAAGCAGAAATTTTATTCGTCCAAACATTGAATCGACCTGTCTCGTGATATCAGGTTTGTCCGAGTTCTGTCTTTAAGATACCGCCTTTATTTGAAATCTTCTCAAAAGCCGAAGCACCTCATTCACTAACGACAGTTTCTTCACAAATCCGTAGGAATCAGCAAACTGATTTAGTGGGAAAACCAATAAAACCATTAAGGTGATTAAGTAAATGTTTGAACAGTGAAAACCAAACACTGTAAACCTGGATTTCAATGATTGTGTTTTTTTTTCAATCTGCCGTTGCTACTGCTACTGCTACTGCTACTGCCTTCTCTCTATTCTCGTTTATTTACTTGGAGCTATTTATCAAATCGTTTGATGTAACTATGGTTACTAAAATATTAGCATGCAATATAAGAATCATTTATCTCGGGTACCACAGCACACGAATGTGGTGAATAATGTAAAAAGAGATGAAGTGTTCTATAGACCGGAGGGGGCGTGTGAACTGAAATCGCATTCGTTGTGCGAGTACAATGGGTTTGCTTTCAACTAACTGTGTTCCCAGAGAAAAAGCTCACCATGGGTTCATTTTTCTCTTTCCCGCAAACAATAATGGTTTCGATTTTGCACGTATCTAAAAATGTTTGATTTTTCTTTGACTGCTTAAACATTTCAAAACTGGATTAATTCGTTGCGATAATTTGAACATTCACGTCATTTGGCCAACCTTTGAAACGTGGTTTAGTTGTTTCTGATTTGGGCGTTTGCTTAACCGTCCCCGTGTCCCGTCGCCCCATGGTTCTCTGTCTGAGAACCAAGGACTCACTTGACTGGCGACACAAACAGACAACCATTGCATCGAGGGGAGACCAACACCCATTGTCTGTTGACACTACTGCCGCTTCGATTCGTAAATCCACCAGTATCATCACCAAATTTTTGGAGCCAAACAGGAGAATAGGTAGAGTTCACATGTCTGAGGTAATTGTTTTAGTACGCTCAAATTGAATAGAAAATTCTAAAGACCTTAGTTTGCGTTAGATCCAATCGAACCTATTGCAGAACTTGTTATTTACCGTTTAGCAATCATTCTGTCTGTTCATTGATCATTTGAGCCGGGCATTTTTATGAATAGTCTCCTACCTTAATATAACCTGCTTCAGAAGAGAAAGCGTTTAAATCAACACAGTAAAGTAGTGCACCTAACAATCGGCTGCTCATCTATTCTGTTTCTATAAGTTTGAAAGATCTTTATTGTCTTCTAGGACTTACAAAATAAAGGCAGATACAGTCAATTTCTTACTATGTCGCACCCCTCGGGAAGCCGAAAACGTGGATAAATTCCAGGAACTGCGACAACTGCATCTTAGTCAGTAGTATATACTTTTAAGAAGTATGAAAAATGGGTCGAGAGTTTTGTGATAAACCAAATCGATGAAAATCACGTTACTCCTGTTACTTGTCTTCAGTGTTTGGAATTATGCACTGTTTATTTATAAAGGAACTTAGATATCCCCTCCTGCGTACCCTTTGTGTATCCAAGATAGGGAAATTTTTTACGATGCTCTCAGCTTAACAATAATACATCGCATCCGGTATTCGATATTCCTTTTTCAGTTTCATGTGTCTGGTTATCCCGGAACTTTTCGTCAGTGGAATGTTTTCTAACCCAATTATGGCATATTAATTCTAGATATTTCTTCATTCCTTTGCAATGTTAGGCTAAACACAGAATTTGAGTATAATCTAAGATTGTTTCAACTATTATAATCACAACATCAGTATTAACCCATTCGATGAAAACAAGAATGAGCCAGGTTGAACACGGGACAAAAATCGCATTCGACGGAAACCGCGTTATCTAAAATAATTGAAGTATCTGTTACACGGTATACTCAGTACAATCTATTCGTGATTTTCTGATGAAAAGTGTGTAGCATTAATTCTGTAGACATCTACTCGTTCGTCCGCTTTTGTTGTTACCAGTGCATGTTTCGACCGATTGATACATTCGCTATGACCAGTGTCGGTAGCCGTAAGTGACGGATTAACGGCAACAAGTGATTTACGAATTAAAAGTACATGTCCAAAACAGTCAGGGCCAGTCACACCCGGGTTATGATGACCTTTGACCAATGACCTGTCTAATGTCATCGGTGCTCTAGCACGGACAAGTGCGATTATCGTTCATTCATTCCCACAAACGCGTCCGCATGACTGCGGTTATCGATCGCTTGGATCTGACATCTGACCTCTTAGGCCACACAAAGGCTAATCAGTCAAATGGGAATTCGTTGTGTATATAGCAAATGAAGCGTGAACTGAAAAGCTCGGAAGCACTGGACAGCTGTTTCGACCTGGTTG
>UZAN01039404.1:40210-51981 GCA_900618425.1 Echinostoma caproni | reverse complement strand
TGTGTGTGTGTGTGTGTGTGTGTGTGTGTGTGTGCAATCGTGGAAAGATCACGTGGGTGAGGAGGCTCAAGGGAAGCAAATACAATCGCTTAGCTTTTCATCATCCTCGTGATGGGTTTACACTACTGGTATATTTTACAATAGCATTTCTAAAACCGGAAATGTTTATTCAACACACACACACATCAAAATAAAACTGTTTTTGTCGAGATCATAAAACAGTCCTCATTAGAGGATCCACCCACAAACGAAAATCTTTCAACCCCGGGGTTCATTGTTGATATACGAATGCGGAAGAATATGCTTCAGCTGACTTCTGTGTATGATAGGCGACTCATTCAGTGTATGTTGTTTGCTGTAAGAAAACATCAAATTGTAGTAGTAAATATTATAAGTACAATACAATACATTTCGCAATGGATTGAACAAAACCCTGTCTCATAGAAGTACGAATAAGAATCTCAATAGGGCAGGATATGTTGGATCTCACAATTACGTGACAACCTCATCAGCTGCACACAGCTAGATCAGATCACATTTGATAGAAAAAGTGACAAGCAGACAAATTTTATATGAATGTGTGCACACAACTGATGAGAAGTCACAAAATACCTGGTTGAATTCAACACATTCTGTCACCTAGTGATGCTTCTTCTTGCTCTGGTTAAAATAATAAAAGCAGATGATAGTATATAAAATCACTTTCTACCAGAGATGTTGTTGTAAGCCAATTTAAGATCACGCATAGTCGTTCAACCTTAGAGGTCATCTGGGTATCTCTTTTATCGCTGTGGCCATCTCTCCACGTTGTTGTTCTTATCCGTTTCAGTGTATGCCCACTGGCCTCATCTGCTAAACACGACCTGATATCAAACAGAATGTGGTCAACTGTACAACAAACAGAGCTAGTTCACATCTCCTCCAGGAGTGTCCTCTTTGTGTCGCGTTCTAACCTCAGTGGTCGATGTAAAGAAGCGCAATGCGGGTCATTGGACTCGTACCAGTATCTCACAATACCCCTATGGCACCGGGTGGGACTGTGATTGTGGCACTTTCGTGTGGATTTTTCTTTTCAAAATTCATTCCAACGGTGTGGGCGTAGTATTCCAGGTAAACGATACTAATCACTTATAGTCATTCTTTAAATGTGGATGCTGTTGCCAACAGAGCTGCCGGTTAACTTCCTCTTAGCCATGCGAATTCACAGACAAACTTAAACCATCGTTACATACATAAATGAAAGAATAAGTCTATCGGATTGATATATTTATCATCAAAATCCGATTCTAAACGCTTGTGAGTAACTTTCGTTCGTATGAGACAACACGTGATGCAAAAGAAGTGAAAAAATTATCTTTTGGAAAATACTTGCCCGATCCTGTACCACATAAGAAAACAAATACCGGTCTATGAATTGTTCGGGATCAATCCATCTGATTGTTGACCATTGCGACATAAAAGACACGTGGCTAGATACTTGCAATAATCATTTCAAACCAGGTATTGCATTATGAATAAACTTTCAACTATACTTCGCACGATTGTTCATGGAGATTGAACTGATTGAACTCAGTCGAGTGAATAATTTAATTAAACGAGCAAAATATTGTCTTGCTTGAAATCTCCACCCTTAGCCGTTCCGGGGCTGACTTGACTTTCATTGGATTCATTGGTCAAAAAAACGTAGCTTGTATTCCCTGGCGTGAACTGAATCAATCAGTTGATCTGCGACAGAACACATTCCATTTCACATCCAGCCGTACTTCTCAACAACTGATCCCAACCTGTATGCTATGTGTTGTGTTGTTTGAACGCCATTTTGGGAAAGAAAACAAAGGAAATGCTTTAAAGCTTATTCAAAAATCCATGGAAGAAAGAGTTGCGTCCTCAGCTTCGATGAAACTCATTCTGTGAATGATGGCCTACAAAATTGCCTCAGGATATCTGCTTCAATCAATATATCCACATTGCTTACTATGATTCTGTCCTATCAGGAGTTGAACTGCAAACCCGCGCTTTCAGAACCAGAATAATCAATCCATATTTGATAAAAGCATACGCAGAATCTGGTGCTTGTGATAAATCAAATGTACTCAACCAAAACAAGTATTATATATACATATATCGTCGGAATAATCCACTGTTGCAAATGAAGTTGTTGTAACAAAAATACATTTCCTATGTAAATAAATAGATGAAATAAATAAATATAAATGAAAAGGCAAAAGACTGCCGGATATGCATGTATGACTGACGAGCGGCAACAACCGCGAAACCGGTCGTATGCTTCCAGGGAAATTCTGTCCAGTCATTCATATACTACTTATTGTAAATATTCATACATATATACATATATCGTTATGGAATTCCAGTATGTTGGCTGATTGGTTCACAACGTAACTGATCCCATCCTTTTGTTCATTTACAATACTTTTGTCTAATTTAAAAACTTTTTCCAAATCGTTTTTTATCGCAGTAATCAAATCCACAAATGGTTCCCAACTGACTACTATCGGAATCCCTTGTCCTGATAGATTTATACTTAAACCTATCCGATACCGGTGACTATACGCTCTGGTTAATTGGAAGAAACTCACGTTTTAGGGAGGAAGGACTGATTGTCGCAATTTACTAACGAATGTACCGAATTTGTATTCACAGCGTAAGTGATTCCTATATTTGAATAAGTATAATAACCTACTGGGGTTGTCGAACGCTCAAAACAATGCAAAATTTGATTGACTAGAAAAATGAACGTATTGTTGCATGAACACAGAGTATTGTGATTTACAGAGTTGCATATAGAAAAGGCACTGTGACGTATGTAGTAAGAAATAAGTCATTCAAGGGAATTGCATCTATCACCCGGTCAACTATAATTTCGGTGTTTTAGGACAATACACAAATTCATTCAGACCTACTTAAAATTTTCCGGTCCGGTGTGGTGTCGGATTGGAGTGCTAATTTAGTAGCATTGCTATCTGATGGGACATCAGCTGAAGTGACATTAGACTTGCAATGAGATTTCAAATCTGGCCACAATCAATGAGTGATGCGATGACTGATGACATCTCATTCTCGCGAACAACGCGTGCCAAATTTACATTCCTTTCGACTTCGTGAGTATTGATCGACCCATTGTTTTATGAATTCCTACTTGCCATGGGTTTGTCTGATAAATTGTCTCCGCATAAGTACGATTAGCCTGTTTTTTTTAAATTTTGTTTCTTTTGGTCGAGAATAGTCAGACCACAATACAAACAGTTCGAACTTTCAATTAAGTTTCTGTCTGTACGGTAACAAGCAGACAACTCTGAGGTGTCAACTGGCGAAATGCAATTTTTAAGGCATTGTTGATGATGAATACAGTGTCGCTTTTGATTCGTGGTATCGCAGTCCCAAGGAAGCCCGTAAACAAGGAAACAACTTCCATCATGTAAACGTAGCCCAATGGAACACGAAAAATGTAATTTTATCCTCACGGAAAATCCAATCAACCGTAAGTCTGAACAACTGGGAAAGTCCTATCCGTCTTTCGTGAACAATCCAATGACTACAGATTTCTACAATTGTCGAGGAGGATTTTCTCGCTTACGAGAATGTGAACACTTCGCACTCTAGGGTGTAACGAACCATCAGCCCAAAAGCCTCACTTTTGGCTGCAGTCTACACTTCCTCGCTGGCAGTGGAATTCGCATCCGGCTGTCACCCAGAAAGAAATAACATCACAGTAAGGTACAGATAAGAGTTAATGGTAGATTAATTTAAGAAACAATGAGAAAATAATCCCGAAAGCGGGATTCCTGACAGTTATACTGAGGTCTATAATTCACTCATATCTAGAAGAACAGTCTGTCCGTAAAGCAATCTGATCAGATTGCTTTACGGACAGAAGAAACGGACAACGAACAAAACTATTGATGTGGACAGCCTTAGTGCTGCATTCATTTATCCTTCGAATGAACTCCTGTCTCCGTACCCCACAGATCACCTATCTGCCATAGACCCGGTCACTCATGAAGAGGTCTATTATCTTCCTAAAACTACGAAAACCACAAACGCAGTCGGCCCCGATGGTTTATCCTCGTCATTGCTCAAATATGGCGCTGGCTCGTTCACAGAGATGTTTCCGTCCCTTATTAATTGACCCATTTACACATGTTCGATTCCGGATTCCCGGAGACCGTTCATCATTGTTCCCATTCCTAAATTCTCTACATCTAGCATTTTATCTAAATGCGTTCGCCCTATGGGCCCACTTCATTTGGACTTACACTTGCAGAGTGCGCTATTCTCACCCGCTTGCAATCTGGTATTATTGTTCCCAATGATCACCTCCAGTTTGTGTACAAACCAAATAGATGCACTTTTGATGTCGTCTCTTCAATGATGCACTATATTTGCAAATCGTTAGATAGTTCTCCAGAGTCGGTTCATTGCGTTTTCCTTGACTATTCCTCGGTTTTCGATTCCGTTCCACGAACTATTCTCCTGCAAACGTTAGAGTTACTCGGGTGCCCCACCAACTTATTGTCATGGTTGAAAGATTATTTCACAGAAAGGACTCAAAGGAAGAAAGCAAACAGCACTACTTCAAAACCGTTAGTGAATAATTCGGGAGTCCTACAGGGTGCTGTACTCTCCCCTTATTTTCGACTTTCATTATTGACTTACCCTCAATCCCACCAGCCAAGACCTTTAAGTATGCAGATGATGTGGTAGTATGTTAAGCGATCTCAAACCAATCGGACATAAAATCATTTTCCGACAGTTTACTACAAATACAATCATTCTTGAATCAATCCGGTCTCCGGTTGAATACTTCTAAATGCTTTGAATGCATTTTTAGTCCTTCCTGATCCGAATACTCCCTGGAACCCTCAGTCATCAATTCCTTACCCATCACCAGAACACATATCGCGAAATAACTAGGAGTTACCATAGATGTCAACCTACGGTGGTCCTCTCATTTACTAGCCTGTGCTGGTAGACTGCTTTGCTTATCTTTCTAAATACGCAAACTACGTCAATTTCGAGTGAGGCATGAAACTGTATGTTCCATTATTTATCAATGCATTTTTCCCATCATACTTTATTGTTCGCCCGTTATTTTCCCTAGTCTACTTAGAAAGGACCTCTTTACTCTAAGTCGCGGTTTAGTGATTATCAGCCGTGTTTCTCTTGTTCCTTTAAACACTGATCACAAAATTGTGCAATTTACATATCACTTTACGTAAGAATTTCGCTCATAAGATACTCAGTGACCCCAGTCATCCACTCAATCCCGGTTTATCTGATTGCCGTTCCCACGCTTCAACCTGATCCAATTTTTACTGCTTGTCCTCCAGCATTAATATTTATCGTAACCCAATGGTTTCCTATCTGGCTCGTTTTCTCATTGACACGGTGAAGATCCGTAACGAATAAATTTTAAGCTTACACAGATGAATATTTGTTTAAGTTTTATCGTTGTTTTATAGTAATTTTCAATCCATTTTTTATCCCATTGTAACGGTGAACACATTTTTGACTGAAATTTAGGCACAGTCGCCTACACAAGTCACCTATAACACTAATAACAATACTAATACATACGAAATACATATGACGCCTTTTGGTCATAAATAAAGCATTCGTCACCATTGCCGTAAATAAAACACCTGCGATGCTGCACTAACGATCAGCTCACATTTTCGTCATGAAGACCTCCATTTCAAGTGCTGTCAAGAGTATATTTCCAGTCATTTCGGAAATTGGACAGCGAAATTGCAAGCTGGCACAGCCTTTTTTGTGACTGTTATTTCCGAAAACACTTGGAATTTATTAGACAGACCAGCCTGGTACTAGACTGTACATATTCCTCGGGCGGAAGCTAAAAAACTAACAAGCACTTCGTATTCGCCGTTTGCACTGTACTTACTACATATTCAAACTAAATTAGCTGAACCTACTTGACTTTGGGTTACAGTTGCGGTTCCCCTTCAGTGGCGCTGATGATTCTGCAGGTTCTAAACTTACTTCATGATCAAGAAGTTATCTCTGATCGACGGTCTATCAACGACAATGTCGTCACAAGTTTGAAAGCTGATTACCGTAGCTTTTTTCCCAACAGCCCTAATTTATACTGTTAAACTAACTTACTGATGTATGTACCGTCAAAAAATACCTGAAATTTATGCTTCAGTGAAGCACGATAACCGTCAGCTGATCCAAATGGAATAGTTGAGAGTAGTTAGATTAGTCACACACTCAGTCTAATCGGGATAGCAAACAGGATCTTAAGCATTTGTGAAGATTTTCACCGGGATCAAACCCATACCCCGAGACACATCAATTCCCATTACACTTTCTAGATGATTGATTTCTCACGGTGGACGGTGTTAAAATATTTTCCAATCTGATCTTGTTGAGGCGTATCTACCGGTTAGGTTTGAAGACGAATACAAGGAGCTGATTGCCATAAACATTCACAGGGCAGATATCACTACTATCTGCCTTTTTGGTGTTAGGTGTGCCCCAGGGCTTTCAACAGATAATGGACACGACTTTGCTCGGTCTCATATTTTCAATCAAGTATGTAAATGACACTAGTAGAGTCGGTAAAAAAAACACATGAGCACTTAAAACAACAAAGTGATCTCTATATCATTTCTTTGGAGTCGAGCATAGACAGAATGGCATCTGATGAAAATTGCAGCAACAGAGCGAATACCTGCACCCACCGATAGAGAAACCTGAAAATCATTTTTTGGGTTCGTAAACTATTACCAAATCTTGGTATCAGCTACTAGCCCCGTTAACCGAACCGCTGAACCAAAACATCGAATAACGATGGTCTTACTAGACGTCAGGATTGACTTCTGCCCTCAATCTGATCACGATTGTATCCTGTGATGATCATTCGGATTCCGGGACAGAAAACGTATTAGTAAACGAACTCCCTGATGGCAGTGACAAGGTTATCCATCATGACCGTAGGCTGATTGAAAGATAAGGTCGAGAACTGATATTCACTTAGATTCACTTTTGAAACGATTCCGACGTTTCCTATGCACATTGTAATTAGTTTGCGGAGTTGATCCGTAATATTATAAAGGTATAATTTATTTTATCATTCGTGATCCACAATTTAAGCTTCATATCAATAACCAGGCATATTAAGCCTCCCAAATCGGGCAATGTGTGACAGGACGCATCAGGACCCACCCCTGAGTTTCTATCCTTGATGGATCATCCAGCCGTTCAATGTGGTCCTACAGATTTCAACATCCACAAAGCGGTACATCCAGTCAACTCGATTGATGGCACTGAAAATGAACTGCAGTAACTTCTTTTGAGATTAATTTTTTCACATTCTTTTTGCAACACCGTGCATGAAATATTAGCCTCGTTGTATTAAACTATATTCTATGCCAACTTCTTTGACGCATAAAGTTAATCCAGCCAGGAAGATTTATCTGAGGTCCGTTGCATGCCGTAATCGGTTATCGACCGGATTGAGCATCTTGCCGAAAATTTCATGCAAAGTACATGAAACACAATAACGCCACGGTATGATGAGCATGAACTTATTTTTAGTTATGAATCATACAAATCAGAAGTGAAAAATCAAACAAAAATAGTCATTAAATCAATCATTGTACTTCATTGTGCAATTAACCAAAGTTACGATAGTCCACTTTGTGTTTCTTTTAGTTATTTATTTTTGGTAAAAAAATTTTGAGCATCATATTTCGATTAGTTCATTCGATTGTTCACAGGCACCAGGCACTCTTGACGGTTCGAATCCTGACAGGGGCACACAGAGTACGCATTGCTGACGAAACAGCAGGACGAAACAGCTATCGCGTTTCGTAGAAAATCATTGAAATAAAATTCACGTCAGAAGGTGCTTCTATCTAGCTTCGTCTGTTTTGGGAAATTTTTGCGAATGGTTTTTTCAACGAAACCTTCATATCACTCATCGATTTGCAGCAACCGACGGACTGAGAAATCACTAATGTCACTCATTCAGAAGCTTATCAAAGCAAATCTCGAATTAAATTTCTATTTAAAATACTTATGAGTCATTTTGGGGAGTTACACTAAAAATAAATCCGTGATAAACAATCAGTATATATTTTCGGACTGAGAGTGTATCCAAGGGCAACATTTAATTCATTTTCCCTATCACATTTTTATTTGCACTGTACAGAGTTGCATAAAGCGTGTTATCGATACATTCATGTTTTCTCATTCAATAACTTTGCTACTCAATTAGTAAAAAGTAGTTAAGTGAAGAAATACTTCAACTATTATCAATGGGTAGAATTAAAAGTAAGAGATCGCACAGGGTTACATACAGAATTATTCCGTAATCAAAATGAGAAATAATAGGTCGAAATAGAAAAAAATATTTTGACGGGGCCTTGATAAAACCCTCTTTGGTTCAACCAGCGAAAAGTCATGATAAGAAATTAATGTTCACATCCTGTGGTATTTATCAATCACATGCAAGCACATGCACTCATCTAGCTCCACTTACCATGCGATCTAAGATGCACGATGGCTTCATCTAAGAATCTCAGTGCATTTGCTAGTTCCAGTAAGCTCCGTTAGTTGCCCAAATATGCAGTCTCCCTTTCTATGGCATAGGTATTTTTAAAACGGTCTTAACCGTGTCGATCGATCATAATTTGTGAATTTGGATCAGTGATGCGCAAACCCGACCAAGGGAAGTGTTGCATAGCCTGTGAGCGAGGGATCTATAAAGTTGTTTGTGTTATGAAGAGACACTAGTGGAGTTCCTGTATTTGATTTGTAGACTATCGTTTAACACGGAGAAAGACAAAAAACACTCTGAATATGGGTGCAACTTCTCTAATAATCAAACCCAAGGAAACTCTGGGGTGAGTGGAATAAGTGAGATAAGAAGTGGACATTCTCGATAGTTCTAGATTGAAATAAAACCATAGGGAATGCATTTTTGGAATACGAAATCTTGTGCCTCTCATTCTGTTAATCCTGCTTGCTCTATTTTTAATTGAGATGACACCGACTGATCAATATGATTGCTTCTATAGAACTGATACGGTGTCACAGACGTCCATTGTCCAACCAGAAATGAACTTATCCAATCAGCATGTGCAACCGTCTAAGGATTGAATGCACATTGTGATTACTTCATCATTTCACATGTTGCAGAAATCGCGGAAAATCATTCAGTTAGATCTGAAACAGTATCAGATGGGAATTTACCTGTTCAGAGTAACCAGACGACGTGAAACACTCAAGACGTACCAGTGTATAGATGAACATCTTCGATAGCTTGGTAACGGCGAGTTACAGAATGGTTTATTTGGATAGTTAACCCCTAACGTTTGAAGTCTTACGAGAAAGAGGATCACACCCGACTGCGGGCAGTTATTTTAATATGTCAGTGCGAACGTTTGTTTGCAAATACAAATTTAGGAGACGTGTAAATCTTTAATAATACCCCATTCGCAATCCATGTACCGATATAGCACTTACAATTGATTTTCCCTGGTTTACTTACAGTTCAAAGATGATGTGTAGTATCGATCTGATCCGATCCAATCTGAAATTAGCTCTGTCATTCGGATTTTACGGGGCTGTTCAGGTAATGCCAACAAAGCAGGCGTCAAAGCGCATCGTTATGTCCTCCACTTCCACCTCCACGTCCTAGTTGTCGTCGTCGTCGTCGTCGTCGTCGTTTTGTCTGCCCGCACGTCCCTGCACGTTCAATCGCGTGCGCAATGTTTGAGGAAAACTGATTTCGGAAGTCACAAGAGACGACTGTGTTTTCGGTCTTGTGTGTGTGTGTGTGTGTGTGTGTGTGCAGTTGTGTATTTTTTTCTTGCATGTATGTGCATGTATGCAGTGGGGGAAAGGGAGGAGTAAAAAGGTCTAACTAGTGCAAAGTTCGTTCAACACTTGCCTACCGGCCATTTTCACTTCAAGAGCGAGTTTCGAATAGGGCTTCATTTGCTATTGATTTTCGAACCTGGGGATTCGACTGCGGTAGGGTATATGCGCAAAACTGAGAAGGCAGGCGCGACGGACTGAGATCAATCTATGTAGCTGATGCGAGCAAAGGGGAAATCCGAGAGGTATCGGGTAGGTTAAAGGGCATCACTTTAATGAATACAGCCATAAACGTAGGCAACTTGTTACAAGTGTCGGGAAAGGCATTCGGTTTCGAGTGCACTTTTACCTCTAGGCTCTAGACACTCTGCTGAGGGGAATGACAGAAGTGCACGATTGATCCTGGTGTGCCTGTGTGCACATGTTCCCTTGGAATTCGTGCTAGTGAACGGTTTTGAAGACATAACTTCTGTTCAATAGACTTGTTCCTAAAATTGTTCCATCTGGAAAATAACGGTTATTTTCTATTCCAAATTCCGAAATGCATGTTTTCGTTCATTTCATATTTACAACAATTATAAACAATTTAACGGTGATTCCCAGCACTTTTTCGACCAAGGTGATCATTCTTATTCTATTTATAGGAATAATACACTAAGGTAGCGTGCAGATTTGACATTGGAAGTTCGCAGAATGCATATATGCTAGACAGGTATCTTAGTGAAATGAACTTACGAAAAACTGGACATCTGAAACTGATTCGTCATGAACTTTGTTAAGCCCTCCCCTCCTTCTACAAAAAGCGCATGCTAAAATGGTCACCCTGTACAAGTGGCCTCGTAAAGTTAGCACTGTGAGGGATTTAGCTCCGATTGAGCCTAACTTATCCCTGTGTTTCAGGTTCATATTGACTCCGTGTCATAGTAACGCAAAAAAAACCTCCCACCTCTGATAAAAATAGAAAAGTATCTATCCATAATGAGCATCAGAGTGTGGCCGTTTCAGCAAAATTATCGTGTCACCACTAACAGCAACCAGTGACTTGTTGACGTGTACTCAAGGCGATGGGTTTAACTGAAAGCGGTTATAATTCTCGGACAAGGTATACCATTTATTCTCACCTTAGCTGTACAATTGTGATCCAGAAAGAAAACACGGACCACGAGGCTGGAAGAAGAGGTCGTCGATCGTCGATTAACTTGTTGTGCAACGAATTGATAATGAATTACTTTGGAGATCTCCGAAAAATCGGTGGTAAACAGACAGCTGAATAAGAGGAAAGCAACACACCGTTCGTCTCTTCTATCTCATACAACAGATACACGAAAAGCCTTCCCGTTTCCTTTCGACTGGTACATTGAGGCTTTGAACAGGTACTAGTATTAGATAATAAATTCGTCGTGTAAATTAGGCGTGAGCTGAAAAGCTAGGATGTACTAGATAGCTGTCTCGACCTGGTTAGGTCTCATTAGTCATGCAAATCCATCGATCCAGCTGGGGATCGAACCCAGTACCTCACAGGTAGACCGCAAGCATACTACTCACTCGACCACCGGGCAGCTAGGCAGACCGTTTCTCATTTGCAATATATACAGAATATAGATATAGTGCACAGATGAAGGAAATGACCACAGAAATCGGCAAGCAATCAGGCATATCTCATAAGTAATTTGCACCTTTGTGTAAATTTACTTTGAAAAATTTGTGAACTTAGCAATCATCAACGAATTTCACTTCACTTCATTAGCTTTAAGATGGTAATAATAATAATAACAATAATAATAACTCATAAACGATAAACGGTGGTTACATTAGGGCTTGTGTTTTTAATTCATTTTAAAACTTTCTCTTGGTTCCACGAAATCCAGTCGCACCGTGTTGAACACCAGATTGGTCATGGATTCCGT
>UZAN01039404.1:6540-24998 GCA_900618425.1 Echinostoma caproni | reverse complement strand
TCACATCTGGAGTTTAAGTGTCAGAAAGACGAAACAGATTATCGGATACACATACCTGACGAGGGGCAAGGACCAAGAAACTAGTCGTGTGCCTCCGATGTATATATATATATATATATATATATATATATACATTAAATGTGAAAAGTTCAGTAGCCTCGGTGGCATTCAAACCCACGCTTAGCTACGAGGCCACATCGATGACACTGATCTTTTCAAAGTTGAATCATCCGCTCACAAGACAGAGACAGACGAAGTCCATCAGGTAGTGTGAGCGGATGATTCAACTTTGAAAAGATCATAGAATCTATAGGAATTCGAATATGCTGCAACTAACTATCTTAAAAGGTGAACTAGTGTGAAACCAGACAACAAGTTAAAGGAAGTTCGTCAAGCCGTTGAATTTCTTACTGTTTAGAGGAAATTTATCAAAGTCACTATCATCGCAAAAGTTTCACCTAACATCGGAATGATCACAAATAAAATCAATATTATTCCATATTAGTTGTAGTTTTGAAAACACAGCGATTTCGGTACAGGTGAAAATAAAACGACGTTTTGGTTACCATGGGTAACCTTTATCAAGGCGATTTTACAATCCATTGGTTCTACTATTGGATCGTAAAGATGAGATAGACAAAATGATGACAATTCGGAACAACAGTTCATGAAGGACGAAAAAGAGAAAGCTATGTCAATAGCAGCGAAAGGACAACTGATCAATTGTCTCAAAACGCCGAAAGATCAAAATTACATATCGAGATCTGATTACGAAGAACTAAAACCAGTTGGAACACATATTCCCAGACTATATGGAATACCGAAAGTTCACAAAGCTGGGACGCCATTAAGACCAGTTCTCGATATGCATGATTCACCTTTTCATTCAATTGCTGGATGCCGAGAGAAAATCTGCAAGCATCGCCTGAAAGATACTTTCAAATTTGTCGACCGAATACCGGACTTGGATGTCAAAGATTTGACAATGAGCTCATTGGACATATAATCACTTCTTATAAATGTGCCACTATTCGAGACGGTGTCTTATCTCTGCTAGTACATTGATGAGGAAAACATACAAATTGGAATTCCAGCTACACGTTTAAATGGAATATTATTACGATGTACATATGATATCCAATTTTCTTTTAATGGTACAATCTACAGACAGACGGACGGTGTAGCCATGGGTTCCCCATTTGGCCCACTCCTTGCAGATGTTTTCGTAGCCAGACTGGAAAACAACGAACTACGATACATCATGCATCAACTCCCGCTATATTGCCGTTATGTCGACGATATTTTTATCCTTTACGACAAAAGTATTTTACCGAATATAATATTGGATCGTTTTAACCGAGCTCATCCGTCAATCGACTTTACGATTGAAACAGAAAATAAGGATACATTCCACTTCCTCGACATCAACCTGAGGAAGGGACCCAGTGGAAAGTTATTCCGTTCTATTTTTTGAAAGCCAACATGGAACGGCCAATACACCCATTTTCAAAGTTTCGTCCCAATCAAATTGAAATGAAACTTAGTCCAATGTCTGGCTTTCAGAACTCAAATGATTTGCTCTGAGGATCTAGTGGAGGAAGAACTTAGATTCATCAAATCCACACTCCCTAATAACGGATACCCGGAGCGGTTCATCGAGAAGAACCTAGTTGAAAAACCCACAATACCTAAACCAAGCACGGCCAAAAAGAAAGAACAATTCTTGCAGCTCCCGTTCAAAGGAGATTCGAGTGGTGATATACTAAGAAGACGTCTGGAGAAAGCTATTACACGAACATTTCCAGCCGCCGCTCTACGTTTGACGGTTACAAGCTGGCCTCAGCTCTGCACAAACCTCAAGGATAAGCTGTCTATCCTCTCCTCATCTATAATTACTTATTCTTTCACTTGCACATGTAGGATGAACGATGAGGCAGCACTCCCAAAGAATCAGCGAACATAAACCGGCTTGGCTGAGAACGGATTGCAAGAAAACAATAACCAGTGCGATTATAGGCCACTTCGCTGATAACCGGATATCAGCCAGACAACGACGCACTCAAAGTCATCTACAAAGTACCCCAAAACAAATCAAAGCAAGTTCGGAAACGTTACTTGACAACAGCGGAAGTTGTAGCAATCAAAATCATAAACCCACCACTGTGTAAACAGAAGAAGATGGTTGCTGCACTTCAGCTGCCCTGGCCTCAAACAAACCTACGTGATGACCCGAACCATGACTTCAGTCGTATCGTGATGATGCAACATGGCGTGACAAACGGCACATGAAAAGAAAGGTCACTGAGAATTCCAGAATTGACCTTCCCACCCACCCCACTCCCCTTCGCCCACTGTCCCCATTTTATCCACTCGTCCTGATTAAACTGGATAGACATTGTTGCATTTTCATACATAACCTCTATGGTCCAATCACATTTATTTCTACACTAGATATAAACACGCACACACAACTGTAAAGGCCTGAAGACAAAGTCACGAAAACAAGCTTGTTCGCTATACTATTTGGCTTTGAATTTTCCGATAATTTATCCTCCGCAGAATATTGTCGAATGACTTGGACAAACTACCGGCACGTTTGCGTCCAGTTTATGGTTCTGCATTTAGTCTTCAAATTTTGACAAATGTTTCAAAACACTTACCANCCAAACAAGGACCTGGAAAAAATATGTTATTTCTGGTTTTTTTTTTATCCCATGCAAAAATACCGACATTGGAGTCTGCGTTTTTATATAATTGAAGTCAATCTGATATCACATGAGTTATTTTATTCCTTATTAGGTTCATAAAGAAGCATTTGATTGGTAGATGTTTGTTCCGTGGTTTTCAACCAGAAGATCTCTGGTTCGAGTCCAACCAGAGACATAAAAATAGTACGCATTTGGTAACTGGTTCGAACTAGTACGCACCAGCTACTCGTTGTTCCTTATCGGTCACGAACGAACCAAAACATCCGTTGATATAATTACTTTATGGGATACGGATCTGATGCGCAGTTTATCTCAGGAGTGCATCATTGTAGCTCAAACATTTTCGATAGATCACAGAACATATGAGAGGGCAGTGTTAAGACAAGGATGCCAGAGGTCAGTACTTCACAATAAACTTGAATTGAATAACATTCCTGAGAAAGGCCAATTCATATTAAAGATTGAGGTACACAGTTCTATTATGGTATCTGAGCCCCGAAGCATAATGCACTTGCGATATTTCACTGATTTGGAAGAAAACATTCATTCGAAGGTTTATGAAGGGTACGCTTTCTTCGGCCTCAAAGTTGAGAAGAAAATAATTGCAAACATCACTGGTTTAACAAACTGAAAAAATCGGTTTGTAACTGAATGAAATAGCACACCTGGTTGAATTAGAGTCTGAAAGACTCCTGCAGTACAAACCAGATCATTAGTATGTGATTTGGGCTCCGTGAGAAACGAAGCAGAATAATCGGTCTTGATTTGGAAATAACGCTTACCGTCATAGTCAAGCCTCATGAATGCACAGTATTTCATCAAACGTAATTAACAGGTATTTTTTTCAATTTATCTTTTGTATCTGGGTGCAGACTGGGAGTTCTGTTCCTCAACTGACCCATTCCGAACTGAGGACACCAGTACCTAAGAACAAACGAGTTCCGCTAGAGAAACAACTAGATTGGCAGTTAATGCTCATCCTCTAGCATAATCGATTCAATTATTAAGAAATTAAACACGGAAAGGGATTCTTTGATCGTTGAGAGTGACTTCAAGTACCGGGAAATCTATGCAGTATGTGAAAAATCGAGCATGTGACTTCTGCCGTGCTAGTCAACATCATTTTGTGCAGTTTTCCTCCGCATGCTGACGGTCGTCTATTTTGAACATTCCCGGTTTGCTTCACCGGTGTCC
The DNA here is from genome assembly GCA_900618425.1 of Echinostoma caproni. Classification (NCBI taxonomy): domain Eukaryota; kingdom Metazoa; phylum Platyhelminthes; class Trematoda; order Plagiorchiida; family Echinostomatidae; genus Echinostoma; species Echinostoma caproni. Next base: position 21,096 of record UZAN01039404.1, on the reverse strand, counting down.
AAATCACCAGCACCAGCTTTGACCAGGTGGTGTGCTGGCTTCATGCAATTTTCTGTGCAGCAGTGCATGGACCTCGTTTGCCCGAACAATGTTGCATGACGCGTCGACTAAAAAAACGAACTTTCTAGGTCTAATGACGTTCAACATTCAGTTTCCTGATGCCGTCTATAATCAGTAAATACAGTATTCTGAGAATGGACGCCCAAAGATTTCAGCCGGTGTACCATTAGAGTATGAGGAGTTTATGTGAGTTTGGAAATCATGAGGGATTCGCGCATTCTAGTCGGTAAATAGTTCCCAATCGACTTAAGACGATAATAACCACTCCGTGGTTCAGTAGTTGCGTTCTCATTCGTCGTGAGAATAAGATAGATCCCGCGATCCATCTTGAAAAACCACGATTCAGAGATGGTGCACTGCTTATCACCGTCGTTCCCCAATACCTCACCGCCCAAGAGAAACAGATTATCTAACACTCGAGGACAAACCGTGCTGTTATACCTTAAAATTATGATTGCGATGGCCACACCATAATGCTGTCATAACCAGAGCAATCAAGTTGGGCTCATATATCCTTCACCGATGCGCATACCTCTCTGAGAAAAGCAGACGGATCGTTGATTCGATTCCGACGGACACGACTGGAATGAGTAAGTCCTCTGGAATTTCATATTTCTTTGTCCAAACTGATCGTATTTATGATTGGCGTTTTCATCACACCATGTTTACTGACTGAATGACAGTATTTGACTGAGAACCTAAGACCGAATCTATTCCTTCGCGTATACGGCAGTGTGTGTGCATGTGTGTGTACGTGCGCGTATATGATATATTTTACCGCACAGCTGTGTTCCCTCTACACCGTACGGACAGATGAAACCCTTGCTTGGTCACGTCAAATAGGAATGCGTCAAAATAAGGAAGCAGTCGGAACGAATACCAGAACTAATGAACAACAATCAACCATAATGACAATAGCCACCTTTTGCGTACACCTCTCACCTTGGCTTCCGTCCTAACAGACTGCTGTTCAGAGTATTTTCTTCCCGGAAAATTAATATCCACTTGTTTTATATTATATTTAACTATGACTAATTGTCATATATATACATATATATATTCAAAATCACCCGGTGTTACAAACAAGGTGTTTGTGAGGAAACTACACTTCCTGGGTACAAGTACATGAATTAACCGACAACAGATTACCGGATACGCATGCCTGACGAGCGAGAAGAACCGCGAAACCGATCGGGTTCTTCCAGGGAAATTTTCTCCAGTCATTCACATACTACTTATTATGAATTATATATATATATATATATATAATATTCTGTGTATTTCGAGTGAAAACGCATGTATCAAGTAGTCTGGTTCAGAATAATTCCAAAGTTGGTTATAATTCGAACTCGTGTATTAGCAACGATCACCAAAATCGAGAAGTTTTAAACTTTCATGACATTCGACTAACAGAAGCAAAAACAAACGTGGATATTATTTTAGATATGTCGCGCCCGATGTGGGACAATATCAGCTTCAGTCCCGCAAATGAGGCTTCAAACACTAAGGGTAGTGAGTACTAAATTTGATAATAAAAGTCAGGATGTTGCACAAGTTTGTTCAACACCTGTGTTGTGTATACACGTAAAATGGAAAAACCACCTCACCCCCCGGTGTTCGGTTAGTATTCTTGCGTTTTACCTGTGGGGTCTTGGGTTATCACCCCTGTCTAGTTGTTGGATTTGCATTGCTTTCGAGACCCAGCCAGGTCTAAGCAACTCAACAGTGCTTCCGGGCTTTTTCACTACAAACTTCACCTGCTTCAATAGATGATGTATTCCATTAGATAATTCTAAATCTGTCCTTTTCCCTATACCAGTTTTGGTCCCGGTTCACATCGTTCGATTCTTTAGAGTCACTGATTGTTTTCAGTGACAAAAAATGAAATAGAGCCGGATTCCGAGTCCTTCGTAACTGCACTTATCTCACGAGAATGCTGGTGCTCTGATAGGTCAGCATAAACATCCTTCCGTCGTCCGATAAACGGGGAATCCATATCGTTTCTGATGAACGCCGGTTCACCTCGGAATACTTGTATAACTTACCTTCAAGAATCCTGCCTAAACCAAGATATTGTGGGTTCGATGGTAAATATCATTTGTTTCAAATACTCCCCGAGCTTGCAGAAGGCATACCCAAAAGAAGTTTGAGGATCGCGTTGTTGCATTCAATGACCCACCCTGGTGCGATAATAGCGATACTGTATATCCCTATTATTTAGATAGCACAGATTTCCCAATTGTTCAATGTAATCCTCCTCATTCGAATACATTCATCGCTTACTCAATATACAAAAATTTCCGTCAGATTCTCAAACAGCTCAGTTCGAATTCTTAGTTTTACTGCTACAGACAACCAGTAGTTGCAATTCACCAATCATTTGCAGAGATTTCTGTGTTGGGTGGAATCAAGCTCTGATGCAGTACTGATTGGCCGTGTGAATCAGATCGACTAGTTTGTCCCCAAAACATCTCACAGCTATCTCCGTTGCAGTCAACGCAGCGATGCATACGCGCGTGTACAGATCGAAGGGAAGTTATGTGCCTATGTTCGGTTCATGATGTCGTTATCTTGGTAACAAACGTGTTCATCACAATCTTTCTCCGCCTATGATCCTACCATTTAGATTCATATATTGATGACTAGATAAACTGCAGTAGGCACGTTTTACAGATTCCGCGACATGATCCAGGATACATTGTGTAAATCCCTTGTTTTTGGCTTCTCTGCTGAACTTCGTGCCGAGGAAACTGTGCTTTCAAATAACTCTTCATAAGAAAATCAGTTCGAGTATAACGGCCGTCGTATGATTTGCGAGCGAGCTGTGCTCGGTTGTGTTAATATTCGGTTCAGTGAGTTATAATCAATGAGCAATATTCACAATGGATTATATTTTTTTTCCTGGCCCGATCATCTGCACGCAGTACGTGAGTGTACTGCGTATCCGTAAACGTTTTCCTCAGCCCTCGTTTTCAGATCGGAATCGGGTGAAAATAAATTGACATCAGAATTTTTGACCTCTGTTGTATCCAACGTTTAAAGAATAAACATCTTGCATCAAGATTTTTTGATTTTCATTCACTTCATTTATTTCCATTCACTCATTGCCTTGGATACAGAATACCTCTGCACATGTGAACGGATCGGCAGGAGGAAAGGAAGGGGAATTGACGAAATTAATCGATAGTCATTCAGTGACCGATTCACTGGCTCTACCAGACCGTAAACACTCCGTGCCTTTGTTCTGTTGTGTTGTGTGCCGCTGGCAAGACAGTTTTCCTGCCGTGCAACTCAATACTATAATTGATGAAATAGCAGGGCAATGGGTTTTAAAAACACGCACACACACACACACACACACAGTCACCTTGGGATCCTTTGGTATTCATTAAAACCGTCGTTATGTAATAGGATAGGGCTTACATACCGAGAGCTATATCCCGCTAATAGTGGTTTCCGTTGTTTGATTAACTCGTTTCTAATTCTACTTCATGTCAGAGCACAACCAATTGTTATTGTTCTGTTTCAATCTAAATTGAAACAGAAAGAGTAAAAAAATTAACTGTCCAACCAGGTAGAATATTAGTGATAATCCCCTGGGAAAAAGATACATCAATCAAGCCCCCGGATGTGTTCGTTCAAGCACATTGATTAGTTCAGCCATAGTCTATCCAATCCTCAGTATGGTCGAGGTATCCCCTGACCTCGTTACAGCTGATGATTTATCCATGAACATCAATCGATGATAACTACGGTTTTGGCAACAGCTACTGCCGTGAAAAATTTCCCTAGTTCCATTACTTTGTAAAACTTTATGCAAAGCTAACTATTCGTAAGATCATAAAACTAGCCAGTTCGTACTTGTTGTTGTTCTTTGGTTGTTCCTTTTTGAACCATGCATACTGTGTGTGTGCTTCATCAGTACGCCCCCCACCCCAAAAAAAAACACTGTTCAAAATCCCCATGGACGGTGTTCACCTCTTCTCGGTACCCAGTGCACCGTATACGACCAATTGTTTTTGGCATTGATATTTTGATCTGCAATAGAGAGATAAGCAATGGATAGTAGTACTGTTCCGTCCAGCTGTATTTGATCAAAACAGCACAGCCTACATCAATATGCAATATCGCATATGGTACGGTAGTTGTGATTGTATTTCGAGTCAGAGTAACCGTTATAAATAGATCATTCGATTCACAAGTACCCCATCTGGGACCGCATTAATCTGTCACCTATTTCTGTTACGTTTAATTTGAAATGCAGATTTTTGTCCCAGATTTTGTCCGAAAAAAAGATCTTTTCATATCGGTTTTTAGTTCGAAATAGTAGCTTTTCCAATTCGTGCAAGTGACTCAGTCTCGTTTTTTTTTTAAACACTGGAGTTGACTGTTATAATCAGAACTGAAAATCAGTTTGTTGACTTGATTGAATTTTTACAGGAATTCTACACGTCCACTTTCACTCTCGTCTCGGTTCCGTATTTGATTTTATTTGGCCATCCTTTCGACTTTATTTCTCACGCACAATTCTCAGTATCTTCAATTAATTCATACACTCGGAACACATTATGTACTCCACCAGTCTGTTCGGCTTTTGAAAAATCCTTATACAAACAGTGAAGAAAGCACGAAATACTAATTATTTATTTAGGCTTTTTTTAAATCATCAGGGATATTATACACATATGGAATTTGTCCGGAATCAGACCTAGGCAGAAAAGCAGACGTGGTACCCAAAAGATAACGGAATAGCCAATCGAACTGATCAAACCAATCTGTAAACCCAATCCCTCATTTTAACAGCCACATTGAGCAACCTTGTTCTTCTCAGAGTTTTCAATAATAATGTGAATGAATGAGTTTGAAATCCACGTTTTCTGACCATGGTCAAGTCACCCACGCGGCCTGACTGGATAATGTGTGAACAGATTTCCCCCGTGGTTGACCTTGCCAGTCCAATGTGCAACGATGCTGGATAGTGTTCATATCCTTTCTGAGTCTCGGCCCCTAGCTCATGCGACCGATATATGTTGTCACACAGGAACCACTTAACGCAGAATGAGATCGCACAAACAGGACCTTCACATTTTTTAGTTAGTCTGAACGCAAACGTGACACGGAGTTCAGCTGCATGAAACACTTGACTGACAGCAATTATCAACGCTTTCTTCACCTGCTGCTGGCTGACTTTTGGCTTTACCTAAAAATTCGATCAAAACTCTACTGTTCTCTACCTAATATCCCGGGGACTGATTAAGTCGTGAACACTGCAGCGTAAAATTTTCAGCTGCAATTCATTCCTTTTGTTTGGCCAAAGAAACTAACTCAAATGGCAACGGGTGATCACAACTCAAAACCCAGTCCACGCACACCCCATCCGGGATCGTGTGTGTGTGTGTGTGTGTGTGTGTGGTCGGGTGATCCGAGCGTTTCTTGTTGAATTTTCACTGCTCGTGAAAGACAAACCACAGTTGTCATTTATTGGACTTACCGGACGATGACAAAACACATTCGGTAGGATAGCGACTGAAAACACATCACTTTTCTTTTCGTCGTATGGCTTCAATCCGACCGACATATGTAGATTAATAAATTGTTAATCGTCGTACTTCAGTTCGATTATTCAACAGATATTGTGAATATCTTTANGGGTGGGGGGCAGGAAGAATAAAAAAAAAAAAAAAAATTCACCTACATTTGTCAAGCAATAAAACGTTGATGATTTATTCGTCCACTATGGTCATTTGGTCGACTCCGGTAAATCGGAGGAGGAAAACTTTTCCGTGGCACTGATCACAGATGTCAGCTGTAGTACTGACATTCCTCTTCAAATTTGGCTGACCAAATAAACTTTAAAGATCTGCCTGTTTACAGGGCTCCTGTGTCCTAGTTGGTAGAGCACATGTTGCTTGAAAGCGTTGGGATACCCTAGGCCCCAATTCCAGTGAAATTCTTGCTTTGTTTTTCTTCAGGTCACATGTATGATGCTCAACCAATGTGCGAGTGTGATCAATCTATACAGCGGAGGAAGCTTTTAAAATTTTAAACGATGTACTTATCAGGCAGTGTACACGTAGAAGACCAAACGGTTTCGGCAGTGTATTGAGAAATTGATGCGCCATATGCTGTTTTATTATTAATATTATTTATCTATAATGGTAATAACACAATGATATCGGTAGAGAATTGTATTGGGTTGCCCACGGTAACCGAAACGTCGGCGAATATAATTCTCTATCGATATCACTGTGTTCTTAACACCATAACATTCACTTGGGCCTTATTTACTTGCTCATACACATGTGCGCAGTCTTATCCCAATGATAAGACACTTGTTTGTTTATGCGCTATCGCATCTATGTAATCTCAAGTCTGAAGGGGTTTGACCAATCAAAGTTGACAATAACACGGCAGATATAGTAGCCAACAGATCCTACACGGCTGATCTCCTATCACAAACCAATACTGGTTTGCCATGGATACATAGGGCATAACGCGTAAACCTCTATCTGGCGCAGAAAACCAGCCCCTCTTTAATGAGACATAGTGTCAAAAACACAACGCGTCACTATTCATCACTGAAACTTCCTGATTGTATTCGATAGATCCCTTACAACCACGTTAAAACTCATTCACGGTGCATATCCACTCGAGTCTGATCCCAAGATTGAAGGTCTATTTAGCTGACGCTCAAATTAAATATATCATGTGGGGGTCATATGATCTGGTGCCACACTTGGACCCTACAAGACAACAGTTGTACTCAATTGCCAAGACTCACAGTCGCTTGAATGCAGCCCGGTTGCAGCGGAATCTGTTCGATTATGCGATCAAATCAGTCAAATGCGTGGGGAAGCATACAACAACCGAAAATAGGTGACGAGCCTAGTGCTGGTGTTTTAATACCGTAGCATATCATCAGTATGGCTTAAAATTATTTCAATTAACACTTGGTTTTCTACCAACATGACGGAGTTTATCTTATGATTCTACAAAACCCTCTACTACTCCATTGTACCAAGTGATTCAGGTGCCGAATATAGTCAACCAAGTCCGAACTCCATTTTATTTCAGTTTTGCATCAGCTCGATGTGTGCGAGTTGATTCATTTTTCAATCATTCCATTCCTTTCGATCTTTATGGATTATTTTATGTGGGTAATGGAGGATTTAGTTAAATTTCAAATGACAGTTCGTCGTGCATATAGCAAATGAAGCGTGAACTGAAAAGCTCGGAAGCACTGGACAGCTGTTTCGACCTGGTTGGATCTTATCAGCAGTACTTCCGAGTTTTTCAGTTCACGTTTCATTTGCTATATACCTGACGAATTCCCATTTGAAATTTTTTCATTATCACGAAGGAACTACGATATACCGCTACTCTCAATCTGATAATCTCTCCTCACTGTAACTCTGTATTACCGCACTCTTTGGTCCTCATCATTCTGTTGTGTGTTCGTACTCAGTTACATACTTTTGTAAAAACTTGTTTTGTGTTCTATCTCATCCTAATATTATCATCCAAACAGCACATTTTGTTCGATTGCATCTGTGCTTTTCCCTGTTTTCTGTTCCCCAAACAGTTTGGTTGCACAGGGTTGTGGGATAGGCGAGTCCAGACCACAACTGGCGTCTATGGTGGGTAACGGTGATGATGATCACACACTTGACCCTGTGTGTCGTTTTGTCGTTTTTGTGGCCCTGGCACAATCCCTATACCACCATTGATTGGTGTGAGTCATCATCGTTAGAGAGCGGATCCGTTTATGCGCGTGGGTGTGCGTTCGCCAGCGAGCGCTCGCTATTTCATGGTCCCATTTTGTTTATGTCCTGTCAAATGATGCAGGATCAGCTCGCGCACACGAGCACGCNAGATTTGACTTTGTTAGGCACATAGCTGGACCGCGGAGAATCGGACCGTGAACGATGGAGGATGGTAAATATGCAATCAGTGACTGTGCTCTTTTCGTGTTTATTTCTCCACTGTTCCCGCCCATCGGCTTCGCTGTCTATCGGTTTTGGCAACGCATCATACTCTTAGTCCTGTCCAATTGAATATGGATAAACAGACAAGCAAACACGTACACAAGTGTTGGTATTAATATGTGCAACCCCGGGGCACAAGTAAATATGCACAACAATAGATTTAATATCGAATAGGACAGAGGGCGCATTCGGTACAGAGTCGCTCGACTGTCAGTCCGAAACCTGTGGTGACCGAGACCGGCATTCTGCCTCGAAAAAAAATTCAAAGATTTGTAATGATATGAATTACACTCCACCCTCATTTACCCCTCGTGACTGAATAATGCCAGAAAAGTATTGGTAAGTTCAGCTGAAAAAGAAACCAGGCTTCTTTAGGGCTGAATCCGACCACTTGTGATGGTCTTATTCACTTAAGTTCACAAATTTACCTTAACTTTCGACTAATCTAAAATTCCGTTTATCAGCCGTTCCCCCATGAATGATGAGTAATAAGACAAATCATCGAGAAGGAACTAGCAATTTCAACCCCGTCTTTGATCAAGCTAGTTTTCACGATGATAGGATATTGGAGTTTTTCAATCCTCTGAAATATGTTCTTCACAATATCCTTATATTGTTGTCATATTGCTTTAGGCCCACAATTTTCTTTCACGAAAGTTGCACCCCCAGAAAATTGTTGCGAAACCTATCAACCAACCTTGCGCGGTCTTGGAACAGAAAAAAAGTACCGTTTTCCATAATTATATGGACCACATTGAATCAGATTGACGCCATAGAGATCCACCGAAACAAGTGAGATATCATTGTCGACGCTTCCAATGCGACATGTTAATATCACCGTGCACAGAGGACTGTTACATGGAGTAATAAACGCGATTTATTATTCAGTCCTTTGGTTTACGGTGTCACCCATATAAGCCACATTGATCAACAGGGCATGATTTTTCGTTCACTTGGGTAAGTGAGTCGTTCACAGCTGTTAGTTTGTGTTAAATACATGTAAGGTTATGTGGAAAAATTCAAGCAAAACTTGTATAGCTTGTATAGCTGTCCCCCCCCCCGTCGCTCCTCATCATCCTGTCAACCTATAAATTACTCAATTTGAAATGTGACACGGCGAAATCAGTCACTTAAAAGTGTGATCTCAGATGTTCCACTGGGTTCATGTGAGGATATTGATTTGGCCACAATAAATGTCCAATTCGACAGATTGAAATAATGTCACCTTAAACAAACAATTCGGGATTAGGGATGAAAAAATCAACGAAAAAACGTTTGTCGTTTTCCTGTCCACGAACAATTCCAATTCTGTGAAACGAGGGCTTCGCTGTCAGTGTTTACCTCAAGGTTTTTTCCACCAGTGAACTCTTTCCAGCCCTCATCGTACAAATATGAAATCTTCCATTAACCCTCAGTGTGACGCATTATTTTGTATGCTTCTCGTCCTTTATAGCTGGACCCAGTACCAGAAATTCATCGCCGATTATTACTGACAACTTATTCCTTTGTAAACGCTGCAAAGTTTCGGATCTCGTCTAGAGTATAATTGGATAAACTGGATCAAACGAATGCTCTACTCCATCAACTTATCGGACTAGAGGATATCATGTAAAACCAGTTGTCTCAAATGGGGTTTAACGTCCCCTGATAAACTCCATCCATATTCATCAGAAACTAATGGAAACATGAAAATTAGTTGACTTTTCTGACCCTGTGATCCAACACAACGCAACAACAAAGCACAGTTTCTGCTCTACTCACGTTGCAAATGTTTTTCACAAAAATCCGAGGACTGTCCTTTTGTGTGCAATACATTTCCATAAATCTAACCCCTAATCACGATCATATTCATACACTTGTGATCAATGGGCTAAAGTAGACCTCGTTAACATCAGTTAGCTAACAATCAGTGGCACTGAGAACTGTTCACTCACACGTGATTGATCAATTCTTGATCACTCCTCAGGCGTTGAGCGCTCAAGTTTATTGATTAGTGATGAATCGATCCCTTGTAATGTTATTACTTTCAATTGGTCACCTGATTTCCCCACTCGTGTAAGCATTTTGATATGACGGTTTTCGTATACTCATTAAATACAGGTCTACTGGTAATATCATTTTCAGCCCAATCGCTGATTTCGCCCAACAACCCCTGAAACCACTTTAAATTTCGACTGTCACTGGACCGGAAAACAACCAAATCATCTTCGATTCCTATGGGATCAGCAATCACTTTCCTCAGTTTTGTAATGCAACGTTTCAGTCTGGAGTAACCATTCCCTTCGTCCTTGGATGAAGAACAGTTCACAAGTTCAAACCCCAGTACGAGGATTTTAGCTCTTCGGGATATATTTCTGTCATTCCACCTATCGATTGCTGCACACCTCTACCATGTGTGCGCACATACGTTTAGGTAATCTTGAATAGGTTATTACCAAGTCTCACTATGCACTTGTACATGTGCGTAAAAGTACATCTATCGTATGTCACATTCCAGTCAACTCGCGCGGGTGCCTAATCATATTTTTGTGATCCGTCAAATTTACTGTCAGTCCCTCACTTCTCCCCCACCCCTTTCGACATCTCTTTACGCGTCTTCGTCCAGATACGGTATCTCATGGACTTGAAGGTGATCTTGTGCGCGGGTGTGTGTGTTGCGCGCCCGGCATGTGTTTGTCCCATTATTTTTTGNGAGCCGATCCCGTTAGGGAGCATGTTTATGATATTGAAATCGGTGGTGTAATAAGACAAACAGGCACAGATGCACGCACTTGGTCAAGGAAGACCATAGTGACACACTCGAACAGAACTTAGTTGAGCGTCTATAGGTGAATTTGACTGGCGCAGACCTGGGCTAGTGCGTTGTATGTGTGTGTGTGTGTGTGTGTGTGTGTGTGTGTGTGTGTGTGTGGGCTTACCTACATGGGTATAACAGAGAATCAAATAAAACGGAGCCAGAGACAGACAGGAAGAGCGAGAGCGAGAGAACGGGTGATAGGATCAGAGTGAGAGTGTAGAGGCAAATACAAGTGCACTTCAAATTAAGAAGGTGCAATCGTTTCTCTCGCGCATGTGTGGCGCGTGTCACTCCGCGTCCTTCTCCCACCCGCCCATAACACAAAGATCCAATCTATAGGCTGTAGGAGGGAATTTTGTCCGTGCGTTCCATCCACAAGATAGGCTGGTGTCGAACCAAGACTGCGGAAATGTCATACAGGTGCGTCACTGCTGTTCGACCGATACCGGACAGTGGAGAGACCATAGGCCCGGTCAGTCACAGTAATGGAACTGGATCTAATGAACTGTCAAGTTGAAGATGCCAGTGGGTAGACGGAATCTAAACAATCCACTACGGTGGTCAACCGCTAAAGGTTGCCAACTAATCTTCCCTGGAGGTCGTCTATTCAAACCACACTGCAGTTGCTTGATTTCAACCCCCACTTCACCCCGGTTCGTTGCATCAAATGGCAGTGACCGCTTCCCCTTCCTGAAAATTATTTGTACTATACAGTGAAAGAGTAACCGAATAACCGAACAACATACCTAATCGACCCGCCTTACATTGTGTGTTCCAATGGAAAAATCGAATACGCATTGGCTTGAGCCTATTACGGAAACCGAGTCAGGAGTCTGTGACTACGCATCAGAAGTTGATTCAAATAAATAACCACAAACTGACTGACTCTGATCAAAAGCGATTCCATTCGATTAAAAAAGATACATTGAACCGTATCATTGGAATTCGTTCGCCTATTAGTGCTTTCATTTGTTTATCACATAGTTTTCCCTGATTTGTTTTAGTTGTCGACCTCCTGACTGTCATGCGCATAGAAAAATAAAACCTCACAGTTGCAGTGACCACTGAGAAAATTAGCACCGATTCATTCGAATGTACGAATGATAGCCAACAGTCAAACAATCCATTTATCCATATTTAATCGATGCTTCTTTTCACGTGGAAATTTCATTTATCATTATCCTTCTTATTATTCAATTATCTTACTAACAACCTCCATAATAATCAGACTTGTTGCACAGTATTCTAAAGGCTCTTAGGTGACACACGCACCTGGATTCGTGCACCTATTTTGATATTTTTTATTTATTTTTCGCATACATCTGATGCCAGATTGGGTGTTAAACAAGTTATGGTACGATAATCTTTATAAAAAAAAAAAAAGAAAAACGTTTCATGATTTGCATGTTGAATACTGCTAGGTTACCCAGGTCAAGGCAGGTGAAGTTTTTTGGGGAATCCACAATCGGAGCCTTCGGCTAGCCAAAGACTACCCGCAAGGCAGTGGGGAGGTGTGCGAAAACTGCAATCCATTGGGACCCGGTGTCCGGTTCATCGGATTATTCACCCCTTGGACGAGGTCAAACGTCCGAGTAGCTCAACATACCTCTTTGCCCAATCAAGTCGATGGCTACAACCGCCACAACCGAGCAGGTGTGGGTGTGGTTCGTACGCTTCTTTGTGGTTGGTTTGGAATCAGAGTTTTTGGCCAACTCCTCTAGGTGAACTACCTTAGCGGTCCACCAACCCGGTTATAGTCCTGAATGTCGGCTTTTCGTCCTCTCGCTTTGGTGGGAAAACACCTCCGCCACGAGAAGGCAGCGAGTAGGCCTTCCTCAGCAGAGGCTATTTGAGACGCTTGGTCCTATGAGAGCATTTCGCGAGGTGTAAGGGGAAGGTGACCAGCCGCAACCCAAGACACCTACCCCTGACCATACTGAGGCTCTCGGAGGCCCTACTTTATAGCCCTGGACGAATAATTCTGCCACTCGGCATGGATAAAACTGCCGTTCAGTTTTCTTAGTAGACCCTTAAACACAAAAAGCGATTGGGAGAACAACAGATTACCGGGAAACGGGACGTATATAAGACAATAACACACCGACTCCGGTATCGATTATTTTACAGTAGCCATGTTGAATGTAACTAATCTGTTCACATCCACCACTTCAGGCCTCTCCATTGTACAGTTACTTACTTTTCAAAAATAGAACTGTTTGCTTAGTCAACATTATGTAACAGTGGATAGTACTGTCACGTTTCGTGTAAAAAGATTTGCTATCAGGTAAGCTAACTGCATAAGGTAGTTGAGTGATCCATGTGGCAATCGAATGCGTAGTATTTTGGACAAGAAGACCACGGCAAACATAAATCTGGCCACCGAGATTGTTGCTCACATAATTGATAGGTTAAAAACTCTTACACATCTGTTCGAGTAAAGTCAAAGTGGAAGCTTATTTCTCAATCCGGGTATTTTTTCACCATCACCTTTTCAGACCGTACGGAATCAAACTGAGCATTTATTTATTTATTTATTTTTTCTGTCTCTAATCCCATCTCATCAGTAATCACATTTGTGAGTTCAGTGGGGATAAAGTACTGAACATCCCTCAGTGGCTAATACTGTTTAACTGTAATCTATTCTTTAAAAAAAAAAGAGACCGATACGTTTGATCAGTTGTAACCAGACAGAGACAGACGATCAGAAAGAAGGATCTGTTCGCAGTTTTTCACGCCTCGTAAAAATGTCTTCGTTTAGCTTCTCGCAAACAGCATGAGTAGGAGACTTTATCAGGAGAGACTATTTGAGACGCTTGGGTATATGGGAGCATGGCAGGGTTGACCAACTACAACCCAAGACACCCAACCTCCGACTATACTGAAACTTTCAGCGGACTACTTCGAATCCTGCGTCTTTTTACTATCATTTCAGATATGTTTACTAACCTTTGTTCAATTAGTGTGATTAATCAAAAGCTTTGAAGTCACACCAGCCAATAATCCGAACAATCAAAAGACTGTAACTTCTGCACAAACAGGGAGTCAGAAGCACACTTGAATGTCGATAGGAAATCGAATCGGACTCAAAGCACATGTAAAGCGGAATCATTGACGGAATTTTAAGTGAAACAAACGAAATAAGCTACCGTACCACGAGTTCATCACTGCCGTTCGTAAGCAAGAGGGAAGTGCAGTGTCTGGGACTGGCTGACTCCATCAGCTCAACTCCGGAGGAAGATAACGCAATATACAGCGAGTTAGATAGGATCAGTTCATCATCCACGGTAGAGTTGATTGCTAGTGGACACCACTATTTAGTATAAGGGCGGGGTTTTAACGAGCCGACTAGCACATCAGTCAAACTTTCACATTGGAACCTAGGTACTAACCTAAAGAACACACCAAGTTCAGTTTGGCCTGAAGGTCAGTACTAAACAGTTTGAAGACCCCCGCAAAGGTAAATCTTTTCCCATAAGAAAAGGTTGGTGTATGGAAAGGGGACAAAACCATATATGATTGTCTCAAACAGGTTTTATTCAACCCATTTCCGTCAATGGTTTGCACAGATTTGTCTTCCATGTACAAACGAGACTGCTTCCCCTTCATTTTTGTTTAGCCAGTTTTGCACAAGCAGTTCAGTGAGGAAATTCAGACGGGGTGTTGGGATTTGAACACAAGTCCCCCCCGCCCCCCACCCTCCACCCCCCCCTCCCG